>NC_069487.1:22238704-22267261 GCF_026875155.1 Cherax quadricarinatus | reverse complement strand
AAGGGGGGTTTCACAAATACTCTATGCGCTCCGTTCAGCGCTACCCCCCATACAATTAAACTATCTTGTATCCGTATGTTCCCTGATTATCTTGGGTAAGAGTATTTGAGCTGAACGAGGTGTAATCGCACCTCGAAGCAGTTCAATACCAATAGTATTAACGCGTCTGCGATAACAAACCGCCATCTCAACACCAGTAATTTCCCAGCGGTGTCAACAGAGACACAACAACACCTCCTCGTACCACTGCTGTCAGGTTACTGAGGAGCGTCAGGCAAAGGGGTCTACACAGCCCAAGAGCGATGCAGACAATGATTGTTATTGATTAGGGAGGTGGAAAAACTTAGGGTGGGGCGTTTGGTGACGATGAGCAGAAGGCAGGAAATCATACAAAGGGTATCGGTTTATCCCTTGTATGATTGGGGTATGATATGGAATGACTTTCGAAAGCTTTAGTTAATGCCGAGAGTACGGGAGTTTGTATATAGGTTTATAATGGGGATATTAGCATCGAAAGCTGTTTTTGTTTCAATGGGATTGGTGAGGGAACAGACCTGCGATCACTGTGGAGAACAGGAAACAGCTTTTTATGATGTTTATTTCTGTGAAGTGTTGAGGGAGGTAAGGGTGTGGTTAGCGAAGGTTTTTGGGGTTGATGGGTGGGGTAATTTTAGGGACCCTGCGAGCCTTAACATTAGAAGTACAGGGTCTCCAGAGAAGTGAAAAGGGCAATTATGTATGTAGTGGTGGATTTTCTGTATATTTCCTGGAGGATGAGGGACACGGGAGGAGGAAGAATTAAGATTAGAGCAATTGCGGCGGGCATATATAGAACGGTTTGCAGAAACAAACTTATTTACGGGGACAGTGGAGGACACTTTTTCCCGGGAAAGACCTACTGCAAACTTACGGTCAATGGCCTCATTTCAGTTGGCGAGCTAATTATACATAAAGGACTGGTTTCCTTTATAAGCGGGTTGCCATTAGTTTTCGGGAGGAGAGTGAAATAAAGGTAAAGGACTGGCGAAGGAATGTGAGGGGTCGTAACTGCGTGGTGCGTGTTGACATGTAAGTTTTGTGTGCAAGATTTAAATTAGCCGAAGATTTGTATAAAAATAGGTCCTTGAGATTAAAAGAGAGTTATGGAAGTCACTGTCCATGTTTTTTGTTGCAAAGATTTTTTTTTCTGGTATTTTTCGCAGTTTTTTATTGTAATTTTGTGGGGAAATTTTTCTTTCCTCTTAGATGACTTTTATATTTGTTTTTACATAATTTGTTTTCTATCACCTTTGTAATGTTATTAATTTTCGTTGTTGATGCAACGTATGCGGGTAAAAAATCTTGCAGTTGTTGATGCCTTATATGCTTATGAAATTTTTGTGTAATGCTTATTGTTGTTATAGAGTAATGTTGACGGATAATTACCAACTTTGTTTCTTAAGTTAAATCTCATAATCAGTTGCATGTATATTAAAGTTAAAAAAATTTATGTTTGATCACGGCCCCTGGGGATCAATACGTGTGTGAATGATGTGGCTGTATTTATAGATGAGTTTTCATGGGGGGGCGGGCCCCCCCCTCCAATAGTTTTGTGTGTATGTGTCAGATATATTATCATTTGTATAATGTGTGTCAGTGCATGGCGTGTATGTTTTTTGCGTGTTTCAAAAATTTTTTCTCTTGCACTTGTGATATAATTCTTCGTAATCTTGTCCAGATCCTGTATTTGTGGTATTTAATATTTTATACTACCTTGAAAATTTATGATGTTTTAAATAAAATATAAAAAAAAAAACCCGTTAAAAATTTTTGCAGTCTTATTTATCAGACGATTCTAACTGTGGCACGCATGGAAAACTCCCATTAGGATGGTAGAAAGGATTCAGGGACGCCCTTTGGGTGCATTGCGACCTTATCATTTGACCCTTGTGCAGCGTGCCATTGTTATTAATATCTTACTGTATAGCAAAGGTATGGCACGTGGCAGCCGTTTTTCCCATTAACTGGGCCAGCAATAACCAACATACTTAGGAAGGTTTTTAAATTGTTGTGGGGGTTTGAGTTGTGATTTTGGATTAAAAGGGGCGTGGTAATGTTACCTGTAAGTAAGGGGGGGCTGGGATTGCGGACTTAAAGCGGAGGGTCAAATGTGTCTTCATTAAAAGGGAGGTGATGGGGAAAGGTGGGTGGGGGGGGGTTTGGCCAGGATCCATAACAGATTGCAACGGATGTATACAGGAGTTTAGTTTTCATGAGGTGAAACTGTGTTAGGGCTCTGGCGTGGGATCCAGAGCCAGCAAAGGTTAAAATAGGTAGGTTGTTTTTAGATTGTTACCGGGAGGGTTGTAGCGCCTGTAGAGGGGAATTTTCCCCCCTGTATGCATGGGAAAGTATAAGGAATAGGTTGATAGGATGAGTTGCAACCCCGTGTTCGGGATGTAAAAGAATCGTTTTCTGCACGGTATTTTACCGTCGGGTGTGGTTTCTACGTGAAAAGACGGTCGTTGCGGGGGGGGGGGTGCGGGATATGTGGTGGGGAGGAAAGTCGGCTTTTCATGTAGTACATTTTTGTGACGGACTGGGGGAGTGTCAAGGGGGGTTAAGTAAAGGGGGATATATAGGATAGGGAGGTCAAGGAATTTCTGTATTGAGAGCATTAAGTCTCGACGTGGGGGGTGGGAGGAAAGTGTAATCAGAGCTGTGGGGTACATTATGGCAAATTATATATATAAGTGTGGGGATTGCGGGGGAACAGGGCAGTGAGGTGAAGAGGAGGGTGTTAGCGGTAACGTTCATAAAACGGATGTAGAAATAAAGAAATTTATGGAGGAGGTGGGTGAGGGATTTTTCAGAGGGATATAGGCAACTTACTTACAGGTTTTATTAGACTTGTAATATAGAGGGGGGGGGAGGGTACGATTGGAAAGTGTTGCTGGGGCAGGGAAGTCATGGGTGAAAACAGGGTCGCCTCCCTGGTAATGGATGACAACAAATGTTTGCGTGTGTTGGATGATGATGCATGGTGAATAATGTATGGACCAAAGGGCTAGCACCTGTGGAGCTGGCCAGTTTTTTTTTTTTGTCATGGACTATCCTATTCTTGTACATAGCAGTCTTAAGTCATTTTATTATGTTGTTATCTATGTACCATGCAGTCTTAAGTCATATTATTATGGTTTTTATCTATGTACTTCGCTGTCTTAAGTCATTTATTAAGTTGTTATCTATGTACATAAGCAGGTCTTAAGTTATAATATTATGTTGTTATGTACAGAGCTGTCTTAAGTCATATTATTATGTTGTGATCTATGTACATAGCAGTCTTAAGTCATATTATTATGTGTTATCTATGTACATAGCAGTTCTTAAGTATATGATTATGTTGTTATCTACGTACATAGAGTCTTAAGTCATTTATTATGTTGTTATTAAGTACATAGCAGTCTTAAGTCATATTATATATTGTTATCTATGTACAGAGCAGTCTAATCATATTATTATGTTCGTTATCTACGTACTTAGCAGTCTTTAAGTCATATATTATGTTGTTATCTATGTACATAGCCGTCTTAAGTCATAGTATTATCTAGTTATCTATGTACATAGCAGTCTTAAGTCATATTATTTTATAGTTATCTATGTTACATAGAAGTCTTAAGTTCATATTAAGTATGTTGTTATCTATGTTCATAGCAGTCTTAAGTCATATTATTATATTGTTTATCTATGTACATAGCAGTCTTAAGTCATATTATTATGGGATTATCTACGTACATACATAGCAGTCTTAAGTCATATTATTATGTTGTTATTACGTCACAACGCAGTCTTAAGTCATTTATATGGTGTTATCTACGTACATAGCAGTCTTAAGTCATTTTATTATGTGATCTAGGTACCATAGCAGATTTAAGTCATATTATTTATGTTGTCTATCTATGATATACATAGGCCGTCTTAAGGTCATATTATTATGGTGTTATCTATGTACATTATCAGTCTTAAGTTCTATGTGGGAGTTAGTGTTTAGGTGCAGTTGCCACAAAATTTTGTTTAGTTTTTATCTTGTTAGGAAGTATGTGGACTTTTTGCGTGTAGCCGCTACATGGCAGCGGTTTATTACTTAATACCTTTGTATTCCTGATGTTTTTCATAATATAAGTTTTATTAAAATACTATGTGAAAAGTGACTAGGGTTTACATGTAGAAGATTGCACATAAGTTGCCTTTGGGAGTTGACATTGTTGCAACCTTCTTAGAAAATTAAACTTTTGCGGTTTTTTCTTTCACCATGTGAGGTGTCATTGTGTTAAGTAAAGACATGTATCCATTTTAATTGTTATTGATATTTTTTGTGCCAAGCTGTTTTACTGTATCACTCATGACAGTGTCATTCTATGTATCCTTTAATGTTAAGTTAAAGATGCAGTCGGTTGTGCTGCGTTATATTTGGCTGGGAGGGGGGGGGGGAGGAAATTGTGTTAAAAAAATTTCAGCCATCTCAGGTATATACTCTGGACTCAAGAATAGTAATGGCACGATTGCAAAAATTAAACGTACCCCCCGGCCGGGATTGAACCGCCGGTCATAGTGTCTCAAAACTCCAGCCCGTCGCGGTTAGCCACTAGACCATCTAGCCCAATAATAGATTCATCCCAACTAGGATATTTCTACACCATAGGAAGGTTTCGCACAGGCACCTCTTGTGACCACAAATGCAAGTTTTTACAGGACGAATCTCCAGCTAGCGTGGCCGTGACGTTTATTTGCAATCGTGTCATTACGATTTCTTGAGTCATGTTGACGGCAGTGAAGGGACTTTGGCTAGAGTTCGAGATGCTAACGGCCACGCTAGCTGGAGATTCGTCTGCTAAAAACTTGCCATTTGTGGTCACAGAGGTCCTGTGCTAACTTTCCTATGGTGTAGAAATATACCTAGTTGGATGAATCTTATTGTGGCTAGCTGGTCTAGTGGCTAACGCGACGGGCTGGAGTTTTGAGACTCTATGACCGCGGGTTCAATCCCGGCCGGGGGAATGGTTTATATAACTCTGGTATAACTGGGTGTATATGGTGTGTGGTATTAGGGTGTCTGTTGTAATCATTTTTGTAAGGGTGAATTGGGAATTTGTGATTTAACTCATTTTGTGTACCTGTTAATATAATTTCCACCTTGTATTGTAATGTTTTAAATAAAATATAAAAAAAAAATTACACAAAGTCTCTGCTGCCTATTTGTCAGCCATGCCTCTACCGAGGAAAAATATTCTCCTCCTATTCTGGGTGCCTTAAGTTTCCTCATTTGCCTTTGATGTGGAATTCTATCGAAAGTATTACTGAAGTCCATATACACAATATCATATTCATTACCATGATCTTCCTCCTCAAACACCTTAGTGAAAAAAGTTAGTAAATTCATAAGACAGGAACGCCCCTTTGTAAAACCATGTTGAGATTCATTAATCAGTTTATGCCTATCAAGTTGGCTACGAATTGCTTCGGCAATTATTGCTTCCATAAATTTTACCACTATGGAGGTAAGGCTTTTTGGTCTATAGTCGAAGCTAAGGACTCGTATCTACCTGTAAATTGGTGTAAACTTTGCCATTGTTTAATTATTCCAGGCCACTATGCCAGTTTGTAGTGATATGTTTGCAAGATTAGCCAAAGGCTATGCTAAGTTCCTCTTTACATTCCTTTAACACCATTGCCAACAGTTCATCAGGACCTGGGGATTTGTTAGGTTAATTTTTCTATTTGTCTGAGAGACCATGTCACTAGTTACCACAATCGTGCATAGTTTATTATCGTTCTGTTCTACATAATCTATTATTTCAGGAATTTCGCTAGTATTTTCCTGGGTAAAAACTGAGAGGATGTATTGAAAATTTCACACATATCCTTATCACTGTCAGTGACCTGACCAGAGTTACTCTTAAGTGGGCCAATCTTGTTCCTAATCTTTCTTCTGTATACCTGAAAGAACCCTTTTGGGTTAGTCGTCGAATCCCTTGCGACCTTAGCCTCATAATCCCTTTCAGCTTTTCCTATTCTTTCTTTTTATTTCTCTCTTTAATTGAATATATTGATTTCTTAACTGCCCATCCCCTCTTTTGATACGCCTGTATATGTCTCTCTTTTGACCAATGAGATGTTTTAATCTATTGTTCATTTGGGATCATTTTTGTTAGGTCTAATTTCCCTACTCGGAACAAAAGTTGTCTGGGCAGCTAGAACTATGCTCTGAAAGACGTCATATTGGCAACCAAGATCACCTACCTGACCCATAGTCAGGACATCCCCATTTAGCTCACCCAGGTAATTTGTCAGTCCCATGAAATCGGCCAAGCAAAAGTCTGGGACAGAGGTTTGATTGCAGTAATTCCATAATATATTGAAACTAAGTGATTTGTGATCACTTTCCCCAAGCTCATCTCTAACCTCAAGATTATTAATTAGTGAATCTTTGTTAGCCAAAACCAAGTCAAGCAGACTGTTTCCTCTAGTTGGTTCTGTCACAAACTGTTCTAAAAAGCAATCCTGAACCGTATCAAGAAAGTCACTAGACTCAAGATTTCCTGTCATATTGTTCCAATCAATTTGTCTAAAGTTAAAATCTCCCGTTAACGTAACATTTTCATATTTAGACACCTTATGAATTTCGTCCCATAACAGCTTACTGCACTCCCTATCAAGGTTTGGGGGCCTATAAATCTCACTTAAAATTAATTTGTCAAGACACTAGAGAAACTGTAGCCAAACAGATTCTGTGTTCGATGTTTCTAATCTTATATCATCTTTAAAACAACAATTTAAATTATCTCTTACATACATCGCCACACCACCACCCTTCCTGTTGACCCTATCAGTGTGGAATAGTTTATAACCCTGTATGTTGCATTCAGAAGACATTTCTCTGTCTTTCAGGTTGAACCAGGTGTCTGTTATAGCAATAATATCTACATTACCTGCACTTGCAATAATCTTAGCTCATCTATCTTATTTCTTAGACTCCTACTATTTGTATAGTAAACTTTAAGGGAGCTAGTCACTCGTTGCCCTCTACTATCCCTCTTTGTTTGTTGATCATTTGATTTGCCTTTACTAGCAACTTTATTTTGAATATTGTCTTTTAAACATATCCCTGAGGTATCCCGGTAATATCTGCTGTTTTTAACCCTAAAAAACTTTCAGCCTGATTGTTTCCCACAAAACACCCATATCTCTATTATCTTCAATTTAAATTTACCTTGTCAAGTCATCAATTACCCCCTCAATCGAATTGGCTAATGCAACCACTCCAGCCCCAGAGAGAAGAACTCCATCCCTTACATACATATCACGTTTGCCATAGAATATGTCCCAGTTATCAATGAATGGGATTGCAAGTTCCTTGCAGAACCCGTCTAGCCAGCAATTTATACCAATTGCCCTAGACATCCATTCATTGTCCACTCCCTTTCTAGGCAAGATGCTACATATGACTGGGATCCCTCCCTTAGACCTGACTACTTCTATGGCTGACCTGTACCTATCCAGCAGTTCTTGTCTCCTGCCCTTCCCAATGTCATTACCCCCAGCACTAAGACAGATAATGGGCCTGTTCCCATTACCTGACATAATATTATCCAACCTGCTGACTATGTCACCAACACCAGCTCTTGGAAGGCTCATGATCTGTCTGACTTTTCTATCTCTGTTACAAAAAGCACTGTCCATATATCTTACCTGAGAATCGCTTACAATTAAAACATTCTTACCTTGATTAGCAGGGGAATCAGTGGTACCTTCAACCTCACTAACCACTGAAGTGCACTCGTCTTGGAGAACAGAGAATCGATTTCCTACCTTTACATCTTCTTTGTTAACCCTACTTTTCTTCTTTCTTCCTGAACTGTGAACCACTTGTCACTTAAAGCGGCTGCAACTCTCACTGCTGGTGACCAGTTCCTCCTTACCAGCTAAATCCTCTTCACACTCACTCCCAAACTCATCTAGGAGAAGCTTCACCCTCCTGTTTTCCTCCTGAAGAAGTAGAACCTCCTTCTTCAACACCTGAACCTGAGATTCTAAAACACTACAACAAGCTATGGTGCTTGGTAACACCCAAAGCCAACTCCCAGAGAGCTTAGGACAGGTATGACCACACGTGACCACTGACTTCAGCTGACCTCGGCTGTCTTCAAGAAGGCTCTGGACAGGCATCTAAAGTCAGTACCTGACCAAGCGGGTTGTGGTTCATACGTCAGTGTGTGTGCGGCTAGCAGTAACAGCCTGGTTGATCATGCCCTGATCCACCATGTGGCCTGGTCTCAGACCGATTCCCTGGGGGGTTGACCCCTGCGGCTCGGCATGTCCCCCTATCCCTCTTGTCCTCTAGTTCTGTCAGGTTGAGTTTCTTTAACATCTAGTAGGACAAACCCCTCAGCTCCGGGATTAGTCTGTTTGCAAAATTTTGCATTTTCTCTAATTTCTTGATATGTTTGACCAAGTGCGGGTTCCATACAGGTTCTCCATACTCCAATCTAGGACTGACGTACAATGTGTACAGTGTTGTAAATGACTTCTTACTTAGAAGTCGTAACGCTGTTTTCAGGTTTGCCAGGCACCCGCATGTTGCACCAGTTATTTGGTTGAAGTGTGTCTCAGGAAATGTGCTCGGCAAGATGCTCACCCTATGATCCTCTTCTCTGAGAGAGCTTTGCAGCTTCTGATCTCTTAGGCTGTATGCAGTCTGCAGTCTCCTTTATTCTTCCCCAAGCTCCATAAGATTTTACTTGCTGGGGTTAAACTCCAGGAGCCATTTGTCAGACCAGGCTTGCATCCTCTCCAGGTGTCCTTGTAGGCTTACCTGAACCTCGTCCTCTTGTATTCTCTTCATTAATTTCACATCGTTTGCGAACAGGGACACCTCTGACTCTATCCCTTCCGTCATGTCATTAACATGTACAAGAAAGAACACAGTACCTAGGACTGCTTCTTGTGGAACCAACTCGAAACATGCACCGAACTCTTACATCTCTTCTCGTACCGACACCAGTTGTTTCCTTTCTGTCAGGTACCCCGGATCCATTTCAATATTCCTTCTATTCCTGCCTACTGCTACAGCTTTTCAAGCATTCTCTTGTGTGGTAATGTGTCGAAAGCCTTCTTAGAGTCCGTAAAGGTACAGTCTACCCATCCCTCTCTTTCCGGTCTTACGTCTGTTACATTGTCATAGAGCTCAAATAGGTTTGTGATGTAGGATTTCCCCTCCCTGAACCCGTGCTGGTTGTTATGTAAGAGTTCATTCCTTTCTAGGTGCTCCACTACTCTTCTGATAATCTCCAAAACTTTAAATATTATACAAGTCAGCGACACTGGCTTGTAATTTAATGAAGCCTATCTACTATCTCCTGTCTTAAAAATTGGGACTATATTTGCTGTCTACCACACCTCGGGCAGTTGCCTTGATTCGATAGTTTTATTGAAGAGTGTTGTTAGTGGCACACACAGTGCATCTTTTCTCTCTCTCGGGACCCATTACAACATATATTAAATGGGCGCACAATCTTCGATGTATCTAATTTTTTCGAGCAGTTTCTTCATCTCCTAGGTTGTGTGTAGTGTGTCCAGCACTTGCTGGTGCATCCCAACACCTTGGTTTGCTGGGAGCCTCTCTGTCTCCACTGTGAATTCCTCCCTAAATCGCGAACTTAGATCTGCACATACTTCCTGGTGAATTCTCCTCCTTCCTTCCTCAGCCAGTTTACCAGGTCCTTGACTAGTTTTCCTCATAAAGGGGCTGTTTAACAACTGTACTCACCTATTTGTACTCACCTATTTGTGGTTGCAGGGGTAGAGTCATAGCTCCTGGCCCTGCCTCTTCACTGATTGCTACTAGGTCCTATTTCTCCCAGCTCCATGAGCTTTATCAAACCTCGCCTTAAAACTATGTATGGTTCCCGCCTCCACTACGTCACTTTCTAGGCTATTCCACTGCCTGACTCCTCTATGATTGAAGAAATACTTCCTAACATCCCTTTGATTCATATGAGTCTTCAACTTCCAATTGTGACCTCTCGTTTCTGTGTCCCATCTCTGGAACATCCCGTCTTTGTCCACCTTGTCCATTCCGCGCAGTATTTTATATGTCGTTATCATGTCTCCCCTGACCCTCCTGTCCTAGAGTGTCGTCAGGCCAAATTCCATTAACGTTTCTTCGTAGGACAATCCCGTAGCTCTGGGACTAGTCTTGTTGCAAACCTTTGTACTTTCTCTAATTCCTTGACGTGCTTCACCAGGTATGGGTTCCAAACTGGTGCTGCATACTCCAGTATGGGCCTGACGTAAATGGTATACAGAGTCTTGAACGAATCCTTACTGAGGTATCGGAACCCTATCCGTAGGTTTGCCAGACGCCCTTATGCTGCAGCAGTTATCTGATTGATGTGTGCCTCAGGAGATATGCTCGGTGTTATACTCACCCCCAGATCTTTTTCCTTGAGTGAGGTTTGCAGTCTTTGGCCATCTAGACTACATTGTGTTTGCGATCTTCTTTGCCCTTCCCCAATCTTCATGGCTTTGCATTTGGCAGGGTTAAACTCAAGGAGCCAGTTGCTGGACCAGGCTTGTAGCCTGTCTAGATCTCTTTGTAGTCCTGCCTGATCCTCATCCGATTTGATTCTTCTCATTAACTTCACATCATCTGCAAACAAGGACACTTCTGACTCTATCCCTTCCGTTATGTCATTCACATATACCAAAAACAGCACAGGTCCTAGGACTTACCCCTGTGGAGCCCCGCTTGTCACAGGCGCTCACTCTGACACCTCCTAACGTACCATGACTCGTTCTTGCCTCCCTGTCAGGTATTCTCTGATCTATTGCAGTGCCTTTCCTGTTATGTGTGCCTAATCCTCTAGCTTTTGCAGTAACCTCTTGTGAGGAACTGTGTTGAAGGCCTTCTTGCAGTCCAAAAAAAATGCAGTCGATTCACCCCTCTCTCTCTTGTCTTACTTCTGTCACCTTGTCATAAAACTCCAGTAGGTTTATGGCACAGGATTTTTCTTCCCTAAAACCGTGCTGGTTGTTTCTTTCCTGGTGCTCCCCCACTCTTCTCCTGACGATCTTCTCCATGACTTTGCATACTATACACGTTAATGATACAGGTCTGTAGTTTAATGCCTCCTGTCTGTCTCCCTTTAAAAAATTGGGACTAAATTTGCCATCTTCCATACCTCAAGGAGTTGCCAAGTTTCAATGGATGTGTTGAAGATCTTCGTTAATGGCACACACAGCATCTCTGCTCCCTCTCTTAGGACCCACGGAGAGATGTCTTGTCCCACTGCCTTTGAGGTGTCAAGTTCACATAGCAGATTCTTCATCTCCTCCTTGGTTATGTGTACCTCATCCAGCACTTGTTGGTGTTCCCCCCTGTTCTGATTTCCTGGGGTCCTACTGGTTTCCACTGTAAATACTTCTTTAAATCTCGCTTTGAGCTCCTCACATACCTCTTGGTCGTTTCTTGTGAACTTCCCATCACCCTTCCTCAGTCTGATTACCTGGTCCTTGACTGTTGTTTTCCTCCTGATGTGGCTATACAACAGCTTCGGGTCAGACTTGACTTTCGATGCTATATCATTTTCATATTGTCGCTGAGCCTCCCTTCTTATCTGCCCATATTCGTTTCTGGCTCTTCGGCTAATCTCTTTATTTTCCTGAGTTCTCTGTCTTCTGTACCTTTTCCATTCTCTAGTACACCTAGTTTTTGCCTCCCTACACCTTTGGGTGAACCAAGGACTAGTTCTGTTCTTCCCATTATTTCTGTTTCCCTTGGGAACAATCCTTTCCTCTGCCTCCTTGCCTTTTATTGTCACATAGTCCATCATTCATTGTACTGGTTTTCCTGTCAGTTCCCTCTCCCACTGAATGTCTTGCAGAAAGTTCCTCATGCCTGAGTAGTTCCCCCTTTTGTAGTTTGGTTTTTCCCATCCTATTCCTGCTACTCTCTCCACTTGGAGCTCAACTATGTAGTCAAAGCACAGAACCCCATGGTCACTAGCTCCTAGGGGCCTATCATACATGATATCCTCGATGTCCGAACTACTCAAGGTGAATACAAGGTCCAGTCTTGCTGGAACATCCTCACCTCTCTCTCTGGTGGTGTCTCTAACATGTTGATGCATGAGGTTTTACAGAACCACATCCATCATCTTGGCTCTCCATGTTTCGGGATCCCCATGGGGCTCCAGGTTTTCCCAGTCAATCTCCTTGTGATTGAAATCACCCATAACTAGTAACTTTGCTCCCCCCATGTGTGCTCTTCTGGCCACCTCGGCTAGTGTGTCGATCATTGCTCTGTTGCTCTCATCATATTCTTCCCTTGGCCTCCTGCAGTTCTGTGGTGGGTTGTACATTACTGCAATTATCACCTTATGTCCCTAAGACTGGATTGTTCCTACTAAGTAGTCCCTTTCGCCCGTGCCGTCCATTCCTTCTATTTTCTTAAAACCCCACTGGTTTTTAATGAGCAGTGCAACTCCTCCTCCCCCTCTCCTCCCTCTGTCTTTCCTGAGGATTTGATATCCGGGTGAAAAGATTGCATCTGTTATTCTGGTGAGTTTTTGTTTCTGTGAGTGCTATTATGTCTGGGGATGTCTCCTTGATTCTTTCATGCCACTCCTCACACTTATTTGTTATAGCATCTGCATTTGTATACCACACCTTCAACTTCTTTTCTAAGACTGTGGTCTGGGGGTATATTGGGGTTGGGGAAGTGGGAGACCTGATAGGGAACTATGGGTGGTTGCTGTGGGGGTGGAGTTTGTAATGCAGTGGGTGGGGGCATTGGATATGGCATGGGTGTTTTGGTTTAGAATGTTTGGTTGCACTGGGGTTGACCTGGTTGGGGGGCTTCTATAGGAAGTTGTGAGGGAGGCTGTGTTTAATCTTCTTCCTGGGCCTGGGATCTTCTGTCTGTCTCCTCCATCCCCTCTCTTTCCTCCTTTCGCCTTTGTACCATCTCTCTCAGTTTCTGCCTTTCTTCTTGTGTTCTGTCACGGCCGAGATACACCTTCCTGTATGCTGGCATGTCCCTTAATCTTGCTTTCTCCTGCAGGATCGTTTTCCGAGTCGATTCTGCCTTGAAAGTCACTTTCACTGGCCGGGTTCTTTTTCTTGCAAACCCCCCCTATTCTCAGAAAATTTTCCAGCTGGGTCATGTCATCTTCTCCTATTGCTTTTATGATGCTTTCAATTGCTTTTTTTTCAACTTGTTTTCTTGCTTCATATGTTTCTCCTTCAACTTCCTGGAGCCCATACACAAAGACTGACCTCTCCCTTTCATTCTCCCACTGCGCATCCTTATGTATCCACTCACTCAATTTATTTACCTCCATTGCAGCTTTTCTTACTTCAGTTTCACTTGGGCTCAGTGGCCTGTCGTTTTCCCTTCTCGGCTTTCCCTGGGCTCTGCTGTGGTCTGTTAGGACCTCCACATATAGCATAGCTCTTTCGTTTACTACAGTCCCCTCTGATAGAGCTTCTGCATGTAGTTTTGCTCCTTCTTTCCCTACAGTCCCCTTATTTGTGACTGAGGTAGCAGTCTATGATGTCATTCCCAAAATGTTCTTTAGTTCTTTAGGTTATTTCAGATTTTTCAGTTCCTCTTCCAAACTCTGTATCCTAGCCTCTGCTGCTTTGACTTGCACCTCCCACTTCCTGCTTTCCATATCTATCCTCTCTTCCATTCTCATGCTAAGTTCTTCTAGTTTCTTTTCCCATTCATATTCCTTTTTATGAGCTCTGCTGCCCAATCTTCTTTTGCAGCTTCCTCCTTTTGTCCCTTGGTTTTTCTTCCTGCTCTCTGGCAACCCATTTTTTGTTTTATCCTGATTGCCTCAGAGTGGGAAACCTATGTAATTCTGTGTGTTAGGTTAGTAGTGTGTATGTCAGAGTGTGGGGGTGGATTTAGAGGAGGAACTGTGGCTATGTGGGAGAGGAGTGGGGAGGGGGATTTAGGGGGGGAATATGGGGAGTGGGAAGGAGGGAGAAGCAAGTGGGTGAGTGGGAGAGGGAGAGGAGGAAGGAGGGAGAGGTGGGAGGGGGAGGGTGAAAGAGGGAGGGGAGGGATCAGGGGAAGGAGTGAGATGTTGGTGGGGAGCGGGGGAGTGTATGTGTGAGTCTGGATATGTGTGTGTGTGTGAGTGTGAGTGTGTGTGAGTGTGTGTGTGTGTGTGTGTGTGTGTGTGTGTGTGTGTGTGTGTGTGTGTGTGTGTGTGTGTGTAATTATGTGTGGAATTATGTGTGGGTTTATTATGTGTCTGAAAGGTATGTGACTTGTGCAGTGTAATGTGGAGTCTCAGTGGTTCTTGACTGACCACAACTTCTTGTGACCTGACCCTCACCCTCCTGGGACTTGACCCACACCTTACTTACGGTGTGTGTGTGTGTGTGTGTGTGTGTGTGTGTGTGTGTGTGTATTTGTGTGTGTATGTGTGTGTGTGTGTGTGTGTCTGTGCGTGTGTGTGTGTCTGTGTGTGTGTGTGTGCATGTGTGTGTGTCTGTGTGTGTGTGTGTGCATGTGTGTGTGTGTATGTGTATGTGTTTGTGTGTGTGTGTGCGCGCGTGTGTGTGTATGTGTGTGTGTGTGTGTGTGTGTGTGTGTGTGTGTGTGTGTGTGTGTATTCGCCTAGTTAGTTACCATTTTGTCCTAGTACAGGTGTGTGTGTGTATATGTGTGTGCATTCGCCTAGTTAGTTACC
The DNA here is from genome assembly GCF_026875155.1 of Cherax quadricarinatus. Classification (NCBI taxonomy): domain Eukaryota; kingdom Metazoa; phylum Arthropoda; class Malacostraca; order Decapoda; family Parastacidae; genus Cherax; species Cherax quadricarinatus. Next base: position 22,252,517 of record NC_069487.1, on the reverse strand, counting down.
ATTTTGTCCTAGTACAGGTGTGTGTGTGTTTGTGTGTATGGGGGAGGTATGAGGGGGAGATACTGTTAATACATACCAGTAATTATGGGTTATAAAAAGCGGAAATTGCTACTAGGGTCTAAAGCTTCAATGAGTGTCTGCCCTTGTGTGCGTGTGTGTGTGTGTGTGTGTGTGTGAGGGAGGGATGGTTAGGGGGGGTAGGTGGTGTTGTTTAAAGATCTGTTATACATCTCTGTCGTGTAGGCTCAAAATTTAGTCCCAGCTGCCTTTCCTAGTAATGCTACTCTCTCCACTTATTGGCCTTTTTGGATTTAAGTATCAATTATTGCTGGTTATTATCCTATTCCTTGTTCACATTGAGAGAGGACTTCCTAGCTTCCTAAGTATTCTTACTGCTAATAACTACTGTTAGTAATACTACCTTACCCCTATGTTACCCCTTGCTAGACTGCTGCCCTCCTCACACTCAACATTATCTTCACTTTATCTATGCTATTTCTACTCTAATTCTGGTAATAGCTTGCAGGAGTGAGTGACCAGTATCTAACAGTGATGCAAGGCCAGAAGCCAGAGCCTGCAACATGCAAACCACAATAGGTGAGTGATACTTGTGCTGGCAATGGTGCGGTGACAAGTTGCCAGATGCTGATGACGAAGTCGTCGTACGTAGGCCTTAAATCCCTATTTTGGAGATCCTTCACCCGTGATGCTTATAATCATATATGCTCATACATCCCGCGTTCCTCAAGCGATTTCACTTTTCACTTATGATAGTATACACTTCACATTATATACACTTTGCTTTATATGTATAATGGCACACAACTTGTTGTGATGTCACTGCTTCAGCAGGCCTACTGCTGCCACCTTCCCTTGTTATATATTTTATTTTTCCTTTCTCCTTTAGCTTATTAACTTTTTCACTCTCACTGTATGGTGCCCCACATTTCACTTGTTAGCCAAACGCTGGTAATTCTTGAACACCCGCTTACACATTCACTTTGATCTTTGTATGTTTGAATCTGTGTGGCAACAGTGCCTAGTAGACCCACAACGGTTTGGCACTTTGAAATATTGATGATTTCAGGCTTCCTCTCGACTTTTAACTAATAACTTTAGTTATCACTCATAGTATTGTTCGCTGACGTTGTCACTACCATTGATTACTGCTAGCAGTTACTGCACGCCTTAAAAACACTAAGGTTCTCGGAGCCTTGTGTACCCACGTCTGCACCCACGGACCCACTGTGTGTGTGTGTGTTTGTGTGTGTGTGTGTGTGTGTGTGTGTGTGTGTGTGTGTACTCATTTGTACTCACCTATTTGTGGTTGCAGGGGTCGATTCATAGCTCCTGGCCCTGCTTCTTCACTGATTGTTACTAGGTGTCTCTTTCCCTGCTCCATGAGCATTATCAAACCTCATCTTAAAATTATGGATGGTTCCTGCCTTCACTACGTCACTTTCTAGGCTATTCCACTTCCTGACAACTCTCTGACTGAAGAAATACTTCCTAATATTTCTTTGACTCATCTGAGTCTTCAACTTCCAATTGTGACCCCTTGTTTCTATGTTCCATCTCTGAAACATTCTGTCTCTGACCACAGTAATTTATATGTTAATCTCATGTCTCCCTTGATCTTCCTGCCCTTCAGTGTCGCCTGGCCAATTTCCCTTAACCTTTCTTCGTAGGACAATCCCCATAGCTCTGGGACTAATCTTGTTGCAAATATTTACACTTCTCTAATTTCTTGATGTGTTTGACCAGATGTGGATTCCAAACTGGTGCTGCATACTCCGGTATGAGCCTACTACATATTCCAGTATGGTGTACAGAGTCTTGAACGATTCCTTACTGAAGTATCGGAAGGCTATCTATCCTTATGTTTGCCAGACGCCCGTATGCTGCAGCATTTATCTGAGTGATGTGCGCCTCAGGAGATGTGCTCAGTATTATACTCACCCCTAGATCTTTTTCCTTGAGTGAGGTTTGCAGTCTTTGGCCACCTAGACTATACTCTATCTGCGGTCTTCTTTGCCCTATTTCGATCTTCATGACATTGCATTTGGTAGGGTTAAATTCCAGGAGGCAGTTGCTGGACCAGGCTTGTTGCCTGTCCAGGTCTCTTTGTAGTCCTGCCTGATCTCTTCGACCGATTTGATTCTCCTCATTAACTTCACATCATCTGCAAACAAGAACACTTCTGAGTCTATCCCTTCCGTTATGTCATTCACATATACCAAAAACAGCACAGATCCTAGGACTGACCCCTGTGGAACTCTGCTTGTCACAGGTGTTCACTCTGACACCTCGTCACATACCATGATTCGTTGTTGCCTTCTTGTCAGATGTTCTCTGGTCCATTACAGTGTCTTCCCTGTTATGTGTGCCTAATACTCTAGCTTTTGCATTAACCTCTTGTGAGAATCTGTGTCGAAGGCCTTCTTGCAGTCCAAGAAAATGCAGTCTATCCACCCCTTTCTCTCTCTTGTCTTTCTTCTGTCACCTTGTCATAAAACTCCAGTAGGTTTGTGACACAGGATTTTCCTTCCCTGAAACCTTGCTGATTGTCGATTATACGCTTGTTTCTTTCCAGGTGCTCCACCACTCTCCTCCTGATGATCTTCTCCATGACTTTGCATACTATACACGTTACTGAAACAGGTCTGTAGTTAAATGCCTCATGTCTGTCTCCTTTTTTAAAAAATTGTGGGTGTGTGGGTGTGTGTGTGTGTACTCACCTATTTGTGATTGCAGGGTTCGAGTCATAGCTCCTGGCTCCGCTTCTTCACTGATTGCTACTAGGTCCTCTCTCTCTGCTTCCTGAGTTTTTTCATACCTCGTCTTAAAGCTATGTATTGTTCCTGCCTCCACTACATCACTTGCTAGGCTATTCCACTTCCTGACGACTCTATGACTGAAGAAATACTTCCTAACATTCCTGTGACTCGTCTAAGTCTTCAGCTTCCAGCTGTGACCCCTTGTTTCTGTGTTCCTCTCTCTGGAACATCCTGTCTATGTCCACTTTATCTATGCCACGCAGTATTTTGTATGTCGTTATCATGTCTCCCCTGACCCTCCTGTCCTCCAGTGTCGTCAGTCCGATTTCCCTTAACCTTTCATCGTAGGACATTCCCCTGAGCTCCGGAATTAGCCTTGTTACAAACCTTTGTACTTTCTCTAACCTCTTGTTGTGCTTGACCAGGTATGGGTTCCAAACCGGTGCTGCATATTCCAGTATGGGCCTGACGTATACAATGTACAGTGTCTTGAACGATTCCTTACTAAGGTATCGGAATGCTGTTCTCAGGTTTGCCAGGCGCCCATATGCTGTAGCAGCTATGTGGTTGTTGTGTGCCTCTGGAGAGGTGCTCGGTGTTATGGTCACCCCAAGATCTTTCTCCTTGAGTGAGGGTTGCAGTCTTTGTCCACCTAGCCCATATTCTGTCTGCGGTCTTCTTTGCCCGTTCCCAGTCTTCATGACATTGCATTTGGCAGGGTTGAATTCGAGAAGCTAGTCGCTGGACCACATGTCCAGCCTGTCCAGGTCTCTTTGTAGTCCTGCATGATCCTCATCTGATTTAATTCTCATTAACTTCACATCTGCGAACAGGGACACTTCAGAATCTATCCCTTCCATCATGTCATTCACATATATCAAAAATAGCACTGGTCCTAGAACTGACTCCTGTGGGACCCCTCTCGTCACAGGCGTCCACTGTGATACCTCTTCACGTACCATGACTCGTTGTTGCCTCCCTGTCAGGTATTCTCTGATCCATTGCAGTGCCCTTCCTATTATGCACACCTGATCCTCCAGCTTCTGCACTAATCTCTTGTGAGGAACTGTGTCGAAGGCCTTCCTGCAGTCCAGGAAAATGCCATCAACCCACCCCTCTCTCTCGTGTGTTACTTTTTTTTACCTTGTCATAAAGCTCCAGGTTTGTGACACAGGGTTTGCCTTCCATGAATCTATGCTGGTTGTCATTTATAATCTTGTTCCATTCCAGGTGCTCCACCACTCTCCTCCTGATAATCTTCTCCATGAGTTTGCATACTATACACGCCAGAGACACTGATCTATAGTTTAGTGCCTCGTTTCTGTCTCCTTTCTTAAAAATAGAGACTTCATTTGCCGTCTTCCATACCTCAGGTAGTTGCCCAGTTTCAAGGGATGTATTGAAGACTGTGGTTAGGGGCACGCACAGCATCTCTGCTCCTTCTCTAAGGACCCACGAGGAGATGTTGTCCAGTCCCATCGCCTTTGAGGTATCAAGGTCACTTAGTAGCTTCTGCACCTCCTCCTCCGCTGTTTGTATGCCATCCAATACTTGTTAGTATATTCCCTGTTAGTGTTTCCCTCTGTGCTGTCTTCCCAGAGTCCTTCCTGTCTCTACTGTAAATACTTCCTTATATCTCCTGTTGAGCTCCTCACATACCTCGTGATCGTTTCTTATGAGTTCTCCTTCTGTCCTCAGCCTGATCACCTGGTCTTTGACTGTTGTCTTCCTCCCGATGAGGCTATACAGCAGTTTCGGGTCAGACTTGACTTTCGGTGCTGTTATTTTCATACTGTCGCTGGGCTTCCCTCCTTACCTGTGCATACTCGTTCCTGGCTCTTCGACTATTCTCCTTATTTTCCTGTGTTCTTTGCCTTCTGTACTTGTGTGTGTGTGTACTCACCTAATTGTACTCGCCTAATTGTGGTTGCAGGGGTCGAGACTCAGCTCCTGGCCCCGCCTCTTCACTGATCGCTACTAGGTCCTCTCCCTCTCTGCTTCCTGTGTGTGTGTGTGTGTGTGTGTCTGTGTGTACATGCATCCATGTATTCAGTGTGGGTGTGAGAGTTTTGTTGTGTTGGGTTAGTTAGGTTGTTCGTCTTGAGTGTGTGTTGGCCAGTATTTATTTAAGTATAACGATTTCTCGGTGTGCACACATCTGTTGTTAGCCACAACATCACCCCTTATCTTTGTAAAGATGACAGTTAATTCAACATTGTTGTTCAGCAACTTATTATGAACGAGATGGGTTGGGTAAAGTAAGACCCACCTTGCATGAACTAACTGACTTAATATTGAGCTCCTCAATACAGTGGACCCCCGGTTAACGATATTTTTTTCACTCCAGAAGTATGTTCAGGTGCCAGTACTGACCGAATTTGTTCCCATAAGGAATATTGTGAAATAGATTAGTCCATTTCAGATCCCCAAACATACACTTACAAACGCACTTACATAAATACGCTTACATAATTGGTCGCATTCGGAGGTGATCGTTATGCGGGGGTCCACTGTATTTGTGTTCTTACTCGTACTTTTTGTGGTCCCCTCTTATGACGTCGTCTTTAAATTCATCATCTCACTTTTGACCCAAGTATAAAAGACCCAGTTTTCCTGCATTAACTTTACATTGATCGAAGCAATGGAGCTGAACACTTTTAAAGACTGAGGGACTGATCACTTCATCTTTATGTAACCACTACTTTCGTAGTCTCCAATATTTTATCTCCTCTGCAGTCAACTGAGGAATCCTGGAGGACAGTCGAAACTTTTCGGTAATATACCCAACAGTTGTATATATGTCTTAGATTCATAAAGGCTGAGGGACTGAACATATTAAACTACTACTTCATGTTTACCCTCGTCTCCAGCATTGTTCTCTTCACTGAACTGATGAAGGCACCGCTTGTCGAAACATTTGCATGTATAGCACGTGTATATTATTTATAATAAAGTTGGTAGAATTACCGACAATATGTAAAGTAAAAGGACACAAGTGCAACTAATGTGACATTTATTGTGGCAACGTTTCGCTCTCCAGGAGCTTTATCAAGCTTGATAAAGCTCCTGGAGAGCGAAACGTTGCCACAATAAATGTCACATTAGTTGCACTTGTGTCCTTTTACTTATACTGTAAGTCTTTTTCAAAGTGAACGCAAGAAAAGACTTAAGAGATCTTCTTGGCGCACAGCTGAAGCCAAGACACTATTCAAAATCCATTGCAAAAAGTATTGGAAAGTTTGCCTTCATAGTATTAATTATTATTATTACTAATACTGTATTACTAAAAGTTCAAAAGATATACTCCAACTTTATATATCTTTGGAAAGGCTTCATTTAAATTACTATTGATAATTCTGGCATCCTTATTAAAAAGAAAAGGATAAAAACTAGTTTAAATGCAGGAAACAGTGAAGCGCGGCTAAAAGTACTGGAATTTCACCCTGGAAAGGCGTCGACTTAAGGGGAGTTATATACCTGGAGAGGATTTCTGGGCCATGTCTGTGGCCAGGCCTCGTGGAGGGCTGGTCACATCCTGCGGGACAAAATTGTCCTAATTTCCCGGATATGCTCTGCATAACAAGTGTCTTTCTATATAGCAGTACGGCGTTAATGTCAGCTAGGGCTGTATGCCTTGTATATGTACTTGTAGAAATAAAGATTATTATTATTATTATTATTATTATTATTATTATTATTATTATTATTATTGTTATTAGGGTTGTCATCGGATTCATCCAGTGACTGGTGCCACATAGAAGAAACGTTTAACACAGGGGTCGGGAACGTCCGGCCCAAGGGCCCGTGAAATACCCGTGAAATCATTTGGTCTGGGCCTGCCTAGGCAACCGCAGGCGGGACTCGAAATTCAATAAATCTATTAGCTTTTCTCATAGCAATATAAATTTATATTAACCCTTTCCCATACCAATTTACATTGTATAATGAAAAAAATGCACAACTTAAAATCCAAATAAGTATGAAGAATTATGAAGATACCTTTTAGCATTTATTTCTTTAAACCTTATAGAAACTGGGGCCCTTTCGAAGAATATACTAATATTTTTTTGCGTGCGAGTAATTTTGCAATATTTCATAAAATCCGATCGGTGTTCTTCAGATTTTGAATCAGTCTCCCATCCATTGTCTTCTTACGATGCAAAATACTATTGAGATCTTCAATGTGCGTGGATGTAGTGCAGATGATAAGAAAGAAATGATTGCTGATGTTATGAATGAAAAGAAGTTGGATGTCCCTAAGCGAAGCAAAGGTGAAGGGGGTAGGCGAGTTTCAGTGGGGAAAAATAAATGGGATTAAGTCAGGAGTATCTGAGAGAGTTAGAGCTAAGGAAGGGGTAGCAATAATGTTGAAGGACCAGTTATGTCCACTTTCTTTCTTGCAGTCATCTCTACTTTCACAAAAAATATCAAATAATTCCTTCTCCGACAGACGACAAGTCACAACAAATCGAATCTTTGGAGGTCATTTTGACTTATTTCTACTGACAAAAATATCGATAGATTTTTCATCAGATGTCAGGAACAGTATTAATTTTTACATTTTAGTGATATGTAGCGATGGGTGCAAGACACCGACCCGGACTGAGAGGACAGTCAGTGCCAGGCAGGCTGGCAGTGTACAGTCAGTGCCAGGCAGACTGGCAGTGTACAGTCAGTGGCCAGGCAGACTGGCAGTGTACAGTCAGTGCCAGGCAGGCTGGCAGTGTACAGTCAGTGCCAGGCAGACTGGCAGTGTACAGTCAGTGCCAGGCAGGCTGGCAGTGTACAGTCCAGTGCCAGGCAGGCTGGCAGTGTACAGTCAGTGGCAGCAGGCTGGCAGTGTACAGTCAGTGCCAGGCAGACTGGCAGTGTACAGTCAGTGCCAGGCAGACTGGCAGTGTACAGTCAGTGCCAGGCAGGCTGGCAGTGTACAGTCAGTGCCAGGCAGGCTGGCAGTGTACAGTCAGTGCCAGGCAGCTGGCAGTGTACAGTCAGTGCCAGGCAGACTGGCAGTGTACAGTCAGTGCCAGGCAGACTGGCAGTGTACAGTCAGTGCCAGGCAGGCTGGCAGTGTACAGTCAGTGCCAGGCAGGCTGGCAGTGTACAGTCAGTGCCAGGCAGGCTGGCAGTGTACAGTCAGTGCCAGGCAGACTGGCAGTGTACAGTCAGTGCCAGGCAGGCTGGCAGTGTACAGTCAGTGCCAGGCAGGCTGGCAGTGTACAGTCAGTGCCAGGCAGGCTGGCAGTGTACAGTCAGTGCCAGGCAGGCTGGCAGTGTACAGTCAGTGCCAGGCAGACTGGCAGTGTACAGTCAGTGCCAGGCAGACTGGCAGTGTACAGTCAGTGCCAGGCAGGCTGGCAGTGTACAGTCAGTGGCAGGCAGGCTGGCAGTGTACAGTCAGTGCCAGGCAGGCTGGCAGTGTACAGTCAGTGCCAGGCAGGCTGGCAGTGTACAGTCAGTGCCAGGCAGACTGGCAGCGTACAGTCAGTGCCAGGCAGGCTGGCAGTGTACAGTCAGTGCCAGGCAGACTGGCAGTGTACAGTCAGTGCCAGGCAGACTGGCAGTGTACAGTCAGTGCCAGGCAGGCTGGCAGTGTACAGTCAGTGCCAGGCAGACTGGCATGTGTACAGTCAGTGCCAGGCAGACTGGCAGTGTACAGTCAGTGCCAGGCAGGCTGGCAGTGTACAGTCAGTGCCAGGCAGGCTGGCAGTGTACAGTCAGTGGCAGGCAGGCTGGCAGTGTACAGTCAGTGCCAGGCAGGCTGGCAATGTACAGTCAGTGCCAGGCAGACTGGCAGTGTACAGTCAGTGCCAGGCAGGCTGGCAGTGTACAGTCAGTGCCAGGCAGACTGGCAGTGTACAATCAGTGCCAGGCAGACTGGCAGTGTACAGTCAGTGCCAGGCAGGGACTGGCAGTGTACAGTCAGTGCCAGGCAGACTGGCAGTGTACAGTCAGTGGCAGGCAGGCTGGCAGTGTACAGTCAGTGGCAGGCAGGCTGGCAGTGTACAGTCAGTGGCAGGCAGGCTGGCAGTGTACAGTCAGTGGCAGGCAGGCTGGCAGTGTACAGTCAGTGGCAGGCAGGCTAGCAGTTTACGCGTTACAGAAGTGTTAACACACTGGATAGTTATTAAAACTTAAGTGGTGTGACATCCTACAAATGGCGACTACAAAGAAAAGTTGATGCAGAGTGTCGATCTCTCCAAGAGAAATGGACAAATAATTATTTTTTTTATTGAAGTTAAAGGCAAACCTGTGTGCCTAGTTTGTGGCGATGTGTTAGCAGTAATGAGAAAAGCCAATCTGGAGTGTCATTACAGATTAAAATATACTAAACTCAATGAATTGAGAGGCCAAATGTATCTAGATATAATCAATGCTCTTCAGCTGTTTGGAATCACAACAAAGCCGCTTTCACTAGGCCTCGTTGTAGCAGAGACAACGTTATTCAGACGAGTTATGTAGTGAGCTAGATAATTGCAAAGAAGCTGTGGCTTTATGTAGAGGGAGAGTTTGTGAAAGAGTACATGGTGGCTGCTGCGAACTTGCTAGCACTAGACAAAGAGTACATGGTGGCTGCTGCGAACTTGCTAGCACTAGACAAAGAGTACATGGTGGCTGCTGCGAACTTGCTAGCACTAGACAAAGAGTACATGGTGGCTGCTGCGAACTTGCTAGCACTAGACAAAGAGTACATGGTGGCTGCTGCGAACTTGCTAGCACTAGACAAAGAGTGCATGGTGACTGCTGCGGACTTGCTAGCACTAGACAAAGAGTACATGGTGACTGCTGCGAACTTGCTAGCACTAGACAAAGAGTACATGGTGACTGCTGCGAACTTGCTAGCACTAGACAAAGAGTGCATGGTGACTGCTGCGGAGTTGTTAGCACCAGACAAAGAAAAATTGTTTCAGTTTGCCTCGGAGAAACGTCTCTGATCGGATTGCTGACTTAGCACAAGATATTGAAAAAAAAAAAATGAAGGATTCTGCAGATTTCCAATTTTTCTATGTGGCTTGTGACGAGACAACGGACATTAAAATACTGTCCAACTGGCCGTTTTCGTTCGTGGGATAAATTCAGTGTTTGACACGCGAAAGGAACGGCTGCTACTGGAAGCCATGCATGGCACTACAAGAGGTGAGGACTTGGTTGAGAGACTTGTTTTGTCAATGAAAAACTTGAGCTAACACTTGAAAAGTTAAGTGGCCTTACTACAAATGGAGCTTCAGCAATGATTGGCTCGTATACAGGGTTAATTGCATTTGTCAAGAAAGAACTGAATCGTCTGTCTTGATCCAATTGATTTAATTTTATGACATTGCATTATACATCAAGAAAGTCTCTGCGCGCAGTCATTGCAGCTTAACAATAATGTCAACAGTAGTGTCATCCGTAAACTTTGTCAAAAGCAGTTTAAGGACTGACTGAATGATCTTGATACTGGGTACAGTGATATTGTTTATCACTGTGAAGTGCGGTGACTGAGTCGCGGGAACGTGCTCTTGAAGTTTTACGAACTGGGGGATAAAGCCAAGCAGTTCATGGAGATGAAGGGAAAACCTGTCAGGGAAACTCTTAAGAGTTTACCCAAAGATGAGTATTTAGATCCATCAATGACTATTTCTGTTGTGTCTGCAGTATTTACACAACTTATTTCTGCTGTGTTCAAGCAGACTGTTTCTTCTGGCATAATGTGAGCCTTTTGCTGAGGCCAGTTATTTTCATTAGAGAGCCAGTTCGGTCCGTGGAGCCATAATTTATTATCCACAAATTTCTTGAGTGGGACACCACGTGACAACATGTCAGCTGGATTCTCTTGGGTAGAGACGTGAAGAAAGAGATAATCTCTCTGCATCTCTCTTATTTCTGATACTCTGTTCTGTACATAGACCAACTTACTCTTATTATTTCTTAACCACTGGAGAACTGCTTCATTATCACTCCAGATCACGGTTTTCTCAATAGTGAGATGATCAAGTACTTTGTTGAGATAGACAGCTAATTTTGTACCTACATAGAGTGCTGTCAGTTCCAATTGTGGTACTGTTCTGACCTTTCAAGGGTGCTACCCTGGCTTTGAAGTAATTAGTGTACTTACCTTCAGGCATTACTCATGTAAGCTACAGCGCCATAACCTCTGGTTGAGCATCACAGAACAACATGTAATATGCAACTTGATTCCTCCTCTTGACCTATTTGTCTGGGAAATTTAATTTGATGAAGTTGTTAAACTCCATGGATATTTTATTACATGCTTGACTCATTTCTAGAGCAAGTTCTCAGCCATAATTTTGAGCTTCAATGCATATTGCATAAGCATTTTACCCTTTATGGTAAATTGGTGAGACGAGTCTTAGAGGATCAAACATTGTGTTGCCTCTGTCAGTAACTACGTTTGTGAGTGTACTGCATGATTTATTTGTTTATCCTTTTGAGACTCAAGTATCTTCTTGTGTGTTTCCAATTAAGTCCCTGCATATTGTTGCAATCCAGGAATTTCGCTTCAGCGAAATCTCTTTGATAAGTTCCTTAAATGCTTTTGAATTGTATTTCCACATTCCTTAGAGCATATTGCTTTTTCTATTCCTTGTTAGCTTCTCTGTATAAGGCTTTCAATTCCTCCTTTATTCACAGTACCTTGAAGATTGGTCCACATAGAAACTTTTCTTTAAGATTTCTTTGAAGGGAATTTCCAGATTTTCTTCAAATGTGTATTTAGAGTAGCTTCTAGTAAGAGTGGAGAGGAGTTGCACCAAATAATACTGATTTGAAACGATAGTTTTCACAGGACTTTTGACGGATCATGTGGATTTTTCAGGCCACAAGAATCGAGTATAATCTCTATTTTTGTAGTCTACTCTTAAGAAAGCTTTGGAAATATCAGCCGGGTAGGCATATGGGTTTGTGCGAAATTTCATAAGACGTCTCCAAGCTTCTCAGTTAGTGAGGGTCCGGTCATCAGACAGTCATTAAGACTTGTACATCTTTATTTGTTGCACGTGCGCTGCAATTATATACAACACGTAGTGTGAGTTGGTTTCAGGAATCTTTCTGACTCCATGGCGGGGAGATAATGAGCGTTTGTCTTCAATTTATCTTCGACTATTTCCTCAATGAATTTATTGTCCCAAACTGTTCTTGTATGATATTATCATAAAAACAGTCAGTAGCTCTGCGATTCTTCCTGAGGCTCATGTATTTGTTGCTTTCATCTGTCCGAAGCCAAGCGATAATTGCTAGGCAGATGTGGTGGATTTAATTCCATGGTAACCCTAACCCAATACTGTCCATCTTTATATTTGACAGTGTCCAAATATTGGTTTATAAGTCTGAGACTCTTGTGGCTAGGTTTATTTACATCAATACCTATCGCATCTAAATCCCACAACTTATCAACTGGTTCATTCATTTTTCCAGTAATGATAATTTGATTGCTGTGGTACCATGATCAGCGGTTATTCTCGTAACTAGTACCATTTCACTGAATCACAATATCAGTTTCTTTCCGTCTTTGAGAGGGAATGGGACCACATATTCATGTGGTCCCCTCCTGCTGTTTTCAGCAGTGAACGTCATGTTTACTTACTTATTTATTTTGCACAAAAACAGTGATAATAATCGCTTCCATTGCGATTAAATCAATTGGACTATAGTGTCCGTCTGTATGCCAGGACAGGATACTTGACCTTGCGACGCTTTCTGTGCTGCAACTGTTTTCTTTTAATCCCTGGATCTGCACAGTCTTAGGCAAATCATCTACTACCACAGCTTATACTGTCTTTTTCCTGTTTCCTAGACAACATTTGATTCTGGCCTAGGCGTCATATGGTCGTTTACCATGAATTGTGGAAAAACCAGTATATCTAACTGGTTTATTTTGGCATAGGTTGTTTAGTCACTTTCTGCACACCAGTGTTCTTCTTATGAAGGACCTTTTAGCCTTGATCAAATAGTGTTAGCACATTGGTTTTGTGTAATTTATTAGATAACTCAACTCGAGCTATCGGGAGAGCAGTTGCTTTAAACTTATCTCTCACATTTAATGCTGTTGCTTGTTGACTTCCTGATTCTGTGGAAGTCTGCTGCTGTTCAGCAAAAGTATTTGGGCATAATGCTGTATGATGCATACCCTTGCATTTAAAACACTTCTTCAGTGAGCATTTTCCTCCCTTGTGTTCACCTAAACACTTGATGCACCTTTTCAGCTGATGAACACGTTGTTTACGTGCCTCCATTGATGTGTATTGACATACAATACTGTGCCCAATGGTTCCATCACAAAGTACACATTTTGGAGTACGTTTATGTATGACAGTCTGTTTACTGTCTGTTGTATTCACAGCTTGATAAATGCCTATATGGGATTTCCCATTATGTGGTTTAGTGGGAGTAGGTATACTCTTTTTATACTGAGTTGAAGGTTTATTATCCACTGGATTTGTGGATTTTTCATCTTGTCTCGTTGCTTGCATGCATGAAACTATTGTTTGTAAACCATTGCTAATTTCCTCACAAGTGAAATAGCGTTTATTGAACATAATATTTAATCGTTCAATAGTTTGTGGTGACAACTTATCTTGTACAATACCACTGATAAACCAATCACATTGTCTTAGGTCATATTTAGCACCTAGAGATCTGAGACTATTGTCTAATGTGATTCTAAATGCCTGTAAGTCTGAAAAAACAATGTTTGGGTGGCTTCAAGCTTGATATTAAGACTGCATGTCTAACTCTAGCCTTGTCAGCATCAAAATAATTGTCTGCTAAGACACGTAAGGCTATTTGATAATTGCCTTTAACCACCGGAAATGACTTAATCAGTTCATAGGGTTCTCCCTTCACAAGACATTTAAGGTAATTGAACTTAGCAATCTCATCTATGTCAGTTCGTGAATTTACTATGGATTGAAAACCACTAATGAATTCTTCATAATTATGACCTTGGAAAATAGGTAATGACAATGTAGGTAAGCTTGGTAATGGGACACTTGTTGTTTACAGTGTGTAACAGGTGTTTGACCACTAGTTACAGT
>NC_069487.1:22202400-22238204 GCF_026875155.1 Cherax quadricarinatus | reverse complement strand
GGGGGGGGGGGGGGGGGTCGTGGGCGGGTATGGTTGGGGGGGTCAAGGGTGAGGAAGTCTCGAGGGCGAGGTCATGGTCAAAACCGGAAGTAACACTAGGTGTGAAAAGGTGACCCTCCAGCTGCTGGTCCTAGACCGGATACACCGCCCAGTGGAAGGCCTAAACCGGAAGGAGCCTCCCTGTAGAAGGCCCTAAACCGGATGGAGCCCCCCTGTAGAAAAGTTCACTACTTATATATATATATATTATATATATATATAAATTATATAATATATATTATATATATATATATATATTATATATATATAAGGAGGGGTGTTAATGTGTGCAGTTATAAAACTGTAGTGTAAAGCACCCTTCTGGCAAGACAGTGATGGAGTGAATGATGGTGAAAGTTTTTTCTTTTTCGGGGCCACCCTGCCTTGGTGGGAATCGGCCAGTGTGATAATAATAAATAAATATATAATATATATATATATATATATATATATATATATATATATTAATATATATATATATATATAATATATATATATATATATATTATATATATTATATTATATATATATATATATATATATATATAATATATATAATATAATATATATATATATATATATATATATAAACATTGTCTCTACGTCCACAGCAGGACTCGAACCTGCTAACTCTCTATCAGAATCCACAGTACTTTACCACGGAGCTAGACCCAAGATAAGTATGGGCGCTTAGCCGAAGCTTTTTTTTTTTATATTTTATTTAAAACCATTACAGTATACATAAAAATAAAAATAAAAGGAAACAGTTTGGACCTCAATCCTGAAGGTTCGACCATTGACATAAGAAACCCAACACAAAATAAACTAACACAAATGGATTGCACCTATATACTTGCAAGATATAGCTATATAACATACAACAATAACTTACGGCAAGAACATAGCTACAAATAAACACAGTAACAGGGTCATGAACTGACATATATAAGCATTCAATGACTCAAAACCTAACTTACATATAAATTTTACATATAACATGACATATGACAAAGACTCATTACAATTGAAAAGAATATATACGAGAAAATGTAACAATTACTTCCAGCCTTCTCATTAATCAATAAACCAAAACCTAACATCATAATCCTGCTAGAACATTTACATACTTATCCCTAACATTACAGATTTACATATACCAAAATACAAATAAACATACAAAGAAAACAGCTTAGATCTCAAAACCGACTCATTACAGTTACAATAAACCCGTATACAAAAATCTCAGACACAAAGGAATGCGTCTATAAACTGGCTAGATATATCTGTATATCAAAACAGCCAAAACTTACGTCAAGAACATTGCATGAAAAACCAATATCAGGTGCTGCCCGTCTATAAGTACATCTTAACATGCAAAAACCTAGAACATAACATGAACTAAAAAAACTTCATATGGCAAAGAACAATAACCGTTTGTATAATGCTATACAAAGTACATTGAAATGACAATTGAAAAAGTAACGAAGGGGGAACATAAAAACAAGCATGTGTTGATACATATAAACCTACACATCACATACAAACAGTACTATCTTTGTATAACAAACTGTGTACATAGATAACAACATAATAATACGACTTAAGACTACTATGTACATAGAATAGTGTATATATAGTCCATGACAAAAAAACTGGCCAGCTCCACAGGTGCTAGCACCCCTTGGTCCATACATTATTCACTCACGCATCACTCATCCAACACACGCAAACATTTGTTGTCTTCCATTACCAGGGAGGCGACCCTGTTTTCACCATGACTTCCTGCCCCAGCAACCTTTTAAATCGTACCCCCCCCTCCCTCGTATATTACAAGTCAAATAAAACCTGTATCTTTAAAGTTGCCTATATCCTTCTGAAAAATCCCTCCCACCTCCCCCCATAAATTTCTTTATTTCTACATACCGTTTTATAGAACGTTAACTGCTAACACCCCCCTCTTCACCTCACTGACCTGTTCCCCGCAATCCCCACACATATTTTATATAATCGCCATAATGTACCCCACAGCTCTGATTACACTTTCTCCCAACCCCACGTCGAGACTTAATGCTCTCAATACAGAAATTCCTTGATCCCCTATCCTATATTATCACCCTATTTAACCACCCCTTGACACTCCTCAGTCCGTCACAAAATATACTACATGAAAACCCCGACTCCTCCACCACATATCCCGCACACCCCCCGGTCAACGACCCGTCTATCCCGTAGAACCACACCCGATGGTAAAATGCCGTGCAGAAAACGATACATTACATCCCGAACACGAGGTTGCAGCCTCATCCTTTTCAACCTATTCCATATACTTTCCCATGCATACATGGGGAAAATTCCCTCTACAGGCGCTACAACCCTCCCGGCTAACAATCTACACAACCTACCTATTTTGACCTTTGCCGGCTCTCGATCCCACGCCATAGCCCTCAAAACAGTTTCACACTCGCCGAAGCTAAGGGATGTTACCCCATACCCCCGGGCACCATACCCCCGGGCACCAAGCTCGTTTTGAAAGTTATTTCATCGAATCCTGCCACATGCAGTGGACAACGAAAGATTTTTGAAGTCTTGCTGTGGACGTAGAGACAATGTTTGTAAATAATTTTTCCCGTTTGCGAATTGTTAAGCATATATATAATATATATATATATAATATATATATATATATATAATATATTATATATATATATAATTTATAATAAAATATATATATAAAATATTATATATATATATATTGATCAGTAACACGCGACTAGCCAGGGGTCGAACCCATGCTGCTCTGTCCTGCCTCATGGTGGGCGAAAACTCATGACGCCTTAATCCACTAGACTCCGTAATCCTTAAGAGTGGCGCATCCAGCAGAACTGGATGTTGTACTCGCTACCCAAGGACACACGATGGTGTGGATGACTCTAGGCTAATTTCATTCTAGTCCCTGTTTGGTGTACTAGTACAACGAGCAATATTTTATTTTATTGTACCCACGAACAAGTGGTATTGATCAGTAACAATGATTTCATAGGTCTAAATGTTGAAGTTTTGTAGTGTATATTTAATCAGTTATAGATCTGTTGCATATAATGAACTGAATCTCCTCATGAATTTTTGTTTACAATCTGTAAAAACTTTCTTTGTAAATGAATGTGCCTCTACTCGCGATTTTCAAATTACTATTTTGTCTCACCGACTACTTTACACCAGAATGTGCTCTTCTAATCCTCCTCCAATACTTATTTGAAATCTTGCTTTTGACCTGAGTCCATGTGTAATTTAAGTAATTAATTAAATTAATACAGATTGGTATTTTTTTTTTTAATTCGGGAGCTTGGAATCATTACTCTGTAGAGGTTAAATTATTATCGCGTGAGAGAACGTTCATAGTTGGCGGAAATTCGTGTGTGTTTACTATCCTTCGTCGTTACAATAAAAATGACTTTCATTACGATAATGCAATAGTTACCACCACCACTTACCACTAACACCTAACAACGCTTCACCACCACCACCACTTACCACTAACACCTAACAACGCTTCACCACCACCACCACTTACCCCTAACACCTAACAACGCTTCACCACCACCACCACTTACCACTAACACCTAACAACGCTTCACACACCACCACCACTTACCACTAACACCTAACAACGCTTCACTATCACAACTTACCACTAACAACACAACAGCCACTATCACAATTTACACTGCACCACAAAAAGAGCCACCACTAAACCACCAAAAGAGCCACAACTGCCACCATCAAAAGAGCCACCACTGCCATCAAAACAGCCACCACTGCCACCATCAAAAGAGCCACCACTGCCACTATCAAAAGAGCCACCATCAAAAGACCACCATCAAAAGAGCCACCATCAAAAGAGCCACCACTGCCACCATCAAAAGAGCCACCACTGCCACCATCAAAAGAGTCACCACTGCCACCATCAAAAGAGCCACCACTGCCACCATCAAAAGAGCCACCACTGCCACCATCAAAAGAGCCACCACTGCCACCATCAAATGAGCCACCACTGCCACCATCAAAAGAGCCGCCACTGCCACCATCAAAAGAGCCACCACTGCCACCATCAAAAGAGCCAACACTGACACCATCAAAAGAGCCACCACAATCACCATCAAAATAGCCACCAATACCACCACCAAAGAGCCACCACTGCCACCACCAAAAGAACCACCCCTGCCACAATCAAAGAGCCACCACTGCCACCACCAGAATAGCAACCACTGCCAATACCAAAAGAGCCACCACTGCCACCACCAAAAGAACCACCACTGCCACCACAAAAAGAGCCACCACTGCCACCACCCAAAAGAGCCGCAACTACCCCACCAAAAGAACCACAACTCCCACCACCAAAAGAGCCACCAATGCCACCACGAAAAGAGCCACCACTGCCACCACCAAAAGAGCCACCACTACCACCAACAAAAAAAGCTACCACTGCACCACCAAAAGAGCCACCATCAAAAGAGCCACCACTGCCACCACAAAAAGAGCCACCAGTGCCACCACCAAAAGAGCCATCACTACACACCAAAAGAGCCATCACTACACCAAAAGTACCACAACTGCCACCACCAAAAAGAGCCACCACTACACCACCAAAAGAGCCACCTCTGCACCATCAAAAAGAACCACAACTGCCACCACCAAAAGAGCCACCACTGCACCACCAAAAGAACCACAACTGCCACCTCCGAAAGAACCACCACTGCCACACCAAAAGAGCCACCACTACACCACCAAAAGAACCACAACTGCCACCACCAAAAGAGCCACCACTACAAAATATTGCGACCACCGAATGGGTCACAATGCATATAATGTATATTATCTGTTCATATAATTTTATATTGCTTATATTTGCGATATTAGCTAAATTGTAAATATATTTCTTTATATTATTATTTGACTTAGTTATATTATTAGGTAGGATGTAACATTTATATATTATTCAGTGCTCATAGTTCGAGTGTTAAGTAGCTGGAAACATTGTCTAACAATCATTTCACTTGTTTCCTGCCGGCTTCTCTGTGTTGCTGGGCAGCAGCAGTCCACGGAGTCATGTGATCGGGGGGGGGGGTGATCACACCTCGCGTGGAGTAGTCTGCCTGGGCTGCACTGTCGCTCTTGTTTGTTTGACGTACTTCTAGCAAGACGCGCCTCTAGCTCTCCCTTGCTGGCCCTTGTTGGAAGAACGTCTCTTTCGCTTTCTTTTTGTTGGTTGTGTGTAACTCTGTTCACAGACCATTGCCTCGACGTTGTACTGAGGTTGTGTGTCGCATAGACACTCTGAGAAACTCAGGTCCTGAGCTGTAGCTTTGAACCTAATTTGTACTGGTATCTGTGTACTGTCACAGTCGGGGATTTTCTTATGGTGAACTTAGATTCAGTAGTATGGGAGTTTTGTGACTTTTGTGGAGGATCTGCAGATGGTCCCTACTTAGTGTTTTTATATTATCTCCTCGTTCCTGTTACAAAAAACGCGATTTCTAATAAGCACAGACATCTCCAGTGAATACTAGAAAGGACTGCCCTTCTAGCATCCAGCCTCATACTGGGTTTTCGTAACAATTAGTCAGTATCCTTGTCCAATTATCCATTAGAATTCAACAAGAATAAATAGTGCTTCAGGATTACAACTGGTAGGCTACTAACTAGAGAAATTAAAATTTAATAAATTTATTAATAATTAAGTTGTCTAGGCATATATCAAGTTAAATTAAATCAATATCAACAAAATAAGAATAATCACTTCTCTCGTGTACAGTATTATTGTGCTGAAAGCACATATCACATATATGTCTTAAGTACTGTCTGGTACATTAATATTTAATAATACAATATACATATAATTATGTGTATGTGTGTAAGTGCTCTAAGTAGTTCGCTATGTCTCAAGACTCGACTAGACTTAAACAAGTGACTGACAAAGTCCTCAAATAAACTAACTTCTTGACCAACTGGCAATCAGAACAGTCTTCTTGAACAATAAAAAGAATGCTAAGCCCAATAGCAATATAACAAGCAACTGCGACACAGAATCAGGAACAAGGAGACAATATAACGACACTAAGGACCATCAGCAGATCCTCCACAAAAGTCACAAAACTCCCATACTACTGAATCTAAGTTCAGCATAAGAGAATCCCCGACTGTGACAGTACACAGATACCAGTACAAGTTAGGTCAGAAGCTACAGCTCAGGACCTGAGTTGCTCAGAGTGTCTATGCGACACACAAATTCAGTACAACGTTGAAAATCGCTAAGTCTAGACGATGTTCTGTGAACAGAGTCACACAGAACCTACAACAATAAGACAGATGATCTTCCAACAAGGGCCAATAAGGGAGATTTAGGCTAGTGTTGTCTAGAATATGTCCAACCACCAAGCGAGTCTAGACCAGACTGAATACTTAAGGCGAGGTGACAACACCCCCCCTCGATCATGTGATAGCTCCGTGGACAGTTGCTAACCAGCAATGCTGAGAAGCCAGCAGGGAAACAAGTCACAAGCGATAATTACAGTAGTTAGACAATCAAGACTTGAACTTTGAGCACATAATGTATGTGTTACATCCTACCTAACAACATAACTAACTTAAATAATAATATAAAGCAATATATTTACGATTTAGCTATTATCGCAAATATAAGCAATATAAAATTATATGAAAAGGTAATATACATTAAATTTTTTTGATTATCACACTGGCCGATTCCCACCAAGGCAATCTGGCCCGAAAAAGAAAAGCTTTCACCATCAGTCACTCCATCACTGTCTTGCCAGAAGGGTGCTTTACACTACGGTTTTTAAACTGCAACATTAACACCCGTCCTTCAGAGTGCAGGCACTGTACTTCCCATCTCCAGGACTCAAGTCCGGCCTGCCGGTTTCCCTGAACCCCTTCATAAATGTTACTTTGCTCACACTCCAACAGCACGTCATGTATTAAAAATCATTCGTCTCCATTCACTCCTATCAAACACGCTCACATACGCCTGCTGGAAGTCCAAGCACCTCACACACAAAACCTCCTTTACCCCCTCCCTCCAACCTTTCCTAGGCCGACCCCTACCCCGCCTTCCTTCTACTACAGACTGATACACTCTTGAAGTCATTCTGTTTCGCTCCATTCTCTCTACACGTCCGAACCACCTTAACAACCCTTCCTCAGCCCTCTGGACAACAGTTTTGGTAATCCTGACTTCCAAACTACGAATTCTCTGCATTATATTCACACCACACACATTGCCCTCAGACATGACATCTCCACTGCCTCCAGCCTTCTCCTCGCTGCAACATTCATCACCCATGCTTCACACCCATATAAGAGCATTGTAAAACTATACTCTCATACATTCCCCTCTTTGCCTCCAAGGACAAAGTTCTTTGTCTCCACAGACTCCTAAGTGCACCACTCACCCTTTTCCC
Source organism: Cherax quadricarinatus (assembly GCF_026875155.1). Taxonomy (NCBI): domain Eukaryota; kingdom Metazoa; phylum Arthropoda; class Malacostraca; order Decapoda; family Parastacidae; genus Cherax; species Cherax quadricarinatus. Next base: position 22,230,687 of record NC_069487.1, on the reverse strand, counting down.
CCTAGTCAGTTCTATGATTCACCTCATCTTTCATAGACCCATCCGCTGACACGTCAACCCCCAAATATCTGAATACATTCACCTCCTCCATACTCTCTCCCTCCAATCTTATATCCAATCTTTCATCACCTAGTCTTTTTGTTATCCTCATAACCTTACTCTTTCCTGTATTCACTTTTAATTTTCTTCTTTGCACACCCTACCAAATTCATCCACCAATCTCTGCAACTTCTCTTCAGAATCTCCAAGAGCACAGTGTCATCAGCAAAGAGCAACTGTGGCAACTTCCACTTTGTTTGATTCTTTATCTTTTAACTCCACGCCTCTTGCCAAGACCCTCGCATTTACTTCTCTTACAACCCCATCTATAAATATATTAAACAACCACGGTGACATCACACATCCTTGTCTAAGGCCTACTTTTACTGGGAAATAAGTTCCCTCTTTCCTACATACTCTAACTTGAGCCTCACTATCCTCGTAAAAACTCTTCACTGCTTTCAGTAACCTACCTCCTACACCATACACTTGCAACATCTGCCACATTGCCCCCCAATCCACCCTGTCATACGCCTTTTCCAAATCCATAAATGCCACAAAGACCTCTTTAGCCTTATCTAAATACTGTTCACTTATATGTTTCACTGTAAACACCTGGTCCACACACCCCCTACCTTTCCTAAAGCCTCCTTGTTCATCTGCTATCCTATTCTCCATCTTACTCTTAATTCTTTTAATTATAACTCTACCATACACTTTACCAGGTATACTCAACAGACTTATCCCCCTATAATTTTTTGCACTCTCTTTTGTCCCCTTTGCCTTTATACAAAGGAACTATGCATGCTCTCTGCCAATCCCTAGGTACCTTACCCTCTTCCATGCATTTATTAAATAATTGCACCAACCACTCCAAACCTGTATCCCCACCTGCTTTTAACATTTCTATCTTATCCCATCAATCCCGGCTGCCTTACCCCCTTATTATATATATATATATATATATATATATATATATATATATATATATATATTATATATATATATATATATAATATACATTGTAACCCATTCAGGGTTGCAACATCTAGGAGTATATTATCAAATTAAATTAATCACAGTAATCATAATAATCACTTCTCTCGTGTGCTGTAGTATTGTGCTGAAGGCACATATCACATTTATATGTCTTAAGTACCATCTTGTACATAAACATTTAATAAGATATTACAAATGTGTGCAAGTAACTTTGTGTGTATGTGTGTAAGTGCTCTAAGTAGTTCGCTATGTTTCACGACTCGACTAGACTTAAACAAGTGACTGACAAAGTCCTCACATAAACTAACTTCTTGACCAACTGGCAGTCAGAACAGTCTGCTTGAACAATAAAAAGAATGCTAAGCCCAATAGCAATATAACAAGCGACTGCGACACAGAATCAGGAACAAGGAGATGATATAACGACACTAAGTAGGGACCATCAGCAGATCCTCCACAAAAGTCACAAAACTCCAATACTACTGAATCTAAGTTCAGCATAAGAAAATCCCCGACTGTGACAGTACACAGATACCAGTACAAGTTAGGTCAGAAGCTACAGCTCAGGACCTGAGTTGCTCAGAGTGTCTATGCGACACACAAATTCAGTACAACGTTGAAAATCGCTAAGTCTAGACGATGTTCTGTGAACAGAGTCACACAGAACCTACAACAATAAGACAGATGATCTTCCAACAAGGGCCAATAAGGGAGATTTAGGCTAGTGTTGTCTAGAATATGTCCAACCACCAAGCGAGTCTAGACCAGACTGAATACTTAAGGCGAGGTGACAACACCCCCCCTCGATCATGTGATAGCTCCGTGGACAGTTGCTAACCAGCAATGCTGAGAAGCCAGCAGGAAACAAGTCACAAGCGATAATTACAGTAGTTAGACAATCAAGACTTGAACTTTGAGCACATAGTGTATGTGTTACATCCTACCTAACAACATAACTAACTTAAATAATAATATAAAGCAATATATTTACGATTTAGCTTTTTATCGCAAATATAAGCAATATAAAATTATATGAAAAGGTAATATACATTAAATTTTTTGATTATCACACTGGCCGATTCCCACCAAGGCAATCTGGCCCGAAAAAGAAAAGCTTTTTACCATCAGTCACTCCATCACTGTCTTGCAGAAGGTGCTTACACTACGGTTTTTAAACTGCAACATTAACACCCGTCCTTCAGAGTGCAGGCACTGTACTTCCCATCTCCAGGACTCAAGTCCGGCCTGCCGGTTTCCCTGAACCCCTTCATAAATGTTACTTGCTCACACTCCAACAGCACGTCATGTATTAAAAATCATTCGTCTCCATTCACTCCTATCAAACACGCTCACATACCCTGCTGGAAGTCCAAGCACCTCACACACAAAACCTCCTTTACCCCCTCCTCCAACCTTTCCTAGGCCGACCCCTACCCCGCCTTCCTTCTACTACAGACTGATACACTCTTGAAGTCATTCTGTTTCGCTCCATTCTCTCTACACGTCCGAACCACCTTAACAACCCTTCCTCAGCCCTCTGGACAACAGTTTTGGTAATCCTGACTTCCAAACTACGAATTCTCTGCATTATATTCACACCACACATTGCCCTCAGACATGACATCTCCACTGCCTCCAGCCTTCTCCTCGCTGCAACATTCATCACCCATGCTTCACACCCATATAAGAGCATTGGTAAAACTATACTCTCATACATTCCCCTCTTTGCCTCCAAGGACAAAGTTCTTTGTCTCCACAGACTCCTAAGTGCACCACTCACCCTTTTCCCCTAGTCAGTTCTATGATTCACCTCATCTTTCATAGACCCATCCGCTGACACGTCAACCCCCAAATATCTGAATACATTCACCTCCTCCATACTCTCTCCCTCCAATCTTATATCCAATCTTTCATCACCTAGTCTTTTTGTTATCCTCATAACCTTACTCTTTCCTGTATTCACTTTTAATTTTCTTCTTTTGCACACCCTACCAAATTCATCCACCAATCTCTGCAACTTCTCTTCAGAATCTCCCAAGAGCACAGTGTCATCAGCAAAGAGCAACTGTGGCAACTTCCACTTTGTTTGATTCTTTATCTTTTAACTCCACGCCTCTTGCCAAGACCCTCGCATTTACTTCTCTTACAACCCCATCTATAAATATATTAAACAACCACGGTGACATCACACATCCTTGTCTAAGGCCTACTTTTACTGGGAAATAAGTTCCCTCTTTCCTACATACTCTAACTTGAGCCTCACTATCCTCGTAAAAACTCTTCACTGCTTTCAGTAACCTACCTCCTACACCATACACTTGCAACATCTGCCACATTGCTCCCCAATCCACCCTGTCATACGCCTTTTCCAAATCCATAAATGCCACAAAGACCTCTTTAGCCTTATCTAAATACTGTTCACTTATATGTTTCACTGTAAACACCTGGTCCACACACCCCCTACCTTTCCTAAAGCCTCCTTGTTCATCTGCTATCCTATTCTCCATCTTACTCTTAATTCTTTTAATTATAACTCTACCATACACTTTACCAGGTATACTCAACAGACTTATCCCCCTATAATTTTTGCACTCCTCTTTTGTCCCCTTTGCCTTTATACAAAGGAACTATGCATGCTCTCTGCCAATCCCTAGGTACCTTACCCTCTTCCATGCATTTATTAAATAATTGCACCAACCACTCCAAACCTGTATCCCCACCTGCTTTTAACATTTCTATCTTTATCCCATCAATCCCGGCTGCCTTACCCCCTTATTATAATATATATATATATATATATATATATATATATATATATATATATATATATATATATATATATATATATATATATATATATATAATATACATTGTAACCCATTCAGGGTTGCAACATCTAGGAGTATATTATCAAATTAAATTAATCACAGTAATCATAATAATCACTTCTCTCGTGTGCTGTAGTATTGTGCTGAAGGCACATATCACATTTATATGTCTTAAGTACCATCTTGTACATAAACATTTAATAAGATATTACAAATGTGTGCAAGTAACTTTGTGTGTATGTGTGTAAGTGCTCTAAGTAGTTCGCTATGTTTCACGACTCGACTAGACTTAAACAAGTGACTGACAAAGTCCTCACATAAACTAACTTCTTGACCAACTGGCAGTCAGAACAGTCTGCTTGAACAATAAAAAGAATGCTAAGCCCAATAGCAATATAACAAGCGACTGCGACACAGAATCAGGAACAAGGAGATGATATAACGACACTAAGTAGGGACCATCAGCAGATCCTCCACAAAAGTCACAAAACTCCAATACTACTGAATCTAAGTTCAGCATAAGAAAATCCCCGACTGTGACAGTACACAGATACCAGTACAAGTTAGGTCAGAAGCTACAGCTCAGGACCTGAGTTGCTCAGAGTGTCTATGCGACACACAACCTCAGTACAACATCGAAAATCACTAAGTCTAGACAATGTTCTGTGAACAGAATTCTACAGAACCAACAACAAGAAAGCGACAGAGATGTTCTTCCAACAAGGGCCAATAAGGGAGAGTTAGGCACGTCTTGTCAGGAATACGTCCAACCACCAAGAGAGTCTAGCCCAGACTGACTGCTCTAGGCGAGGTGTGAACACCCCCTCGATCACGTGATTGCTCCGTGGACAGTTGCTGCCCAGCAACACCGAGTAGCCAGCAGGGAAACGAGCAATGAGCGATAATTACTGTAGCTAGACAATCAAGACTTGAACTATGAGCACTGAATAATAATATATAAATGTTACGTCCTACCTAAGAACATAACTAAGTCAAATAATAATATAAAGCAATATATTTACGATTTAGCTATTATCGCAAATACAAGCAATATAAAATTATATGAAAAGGTAATATACATTATATATACTGTGACCCATTCAGGGGTCGCAACAGTTCCTGATTCTGTGTCGAAGTTGTTTGTTATATTGCTGTTTGGCTTATCAGTCGTTTTATTGTTCAAGCAAGCTGTTCTGATTGCCAGGTTGGTCAAGAAGTTAGTTTATGTGAGGACTTTTAGTCAGTCACTGGTTAAATAACACAGGATGGCCAATTTTCAACCACTAAAAGAACCACCACTACCACCACCAAAAGAAACAACTGCCTCCACCAAAAGAGCCACCACTGCTGCCACCAAAAGAGACACCACTGCTACCAAAAAAAGAGCCACCACTACATCACCAAAAGAGCCACCACTGCCATGACCAAATGAGCCACCATTGCTACCATCAAAAGAACCACCACTGCCACCACCAAAAGAACCACCACTGCCACCACCAAAAGAACCACCACTGCCACCAGCAAAAGAGCCACCACTGCCACCAGCAAAAGAGCCACCACTGCCACCACCAAAATAGCCAAAACTGCAACATCAACAGAGCCACCAGCGCCACCACGAAAAGAGCCACCAGTGCCACCACTGCTACCACCAAAAGAGCCACCACTGCCTTCACCAAAAGAGATACCACTGCACCACCAAAAGAGCCACCACTGCCACCACCAAAAGAGCCACCACTGCCACCACCAAAAGAGCCACCACTGCCACTACCAATAGAGCCACCACAACACCATCAAAAGAGCCGCCACTGCCACCACCAAAAGAGCCACCACTGCCACCGCCAAATAAATTACAGTTCCCACCACCAAAAGACCCACCACTACATCAAAAGTGCCACCACTGCAACACCAAAAGAACCATAACTCTCAGCACCAAAAGAGCCACCACTGCCACCACCAAAAGAGCCATCACTGCACTACAAAAAGAGCCACCACTGCATCACCAAAGAGCCACCACTGCCACCATCAAAAGAGCCACCACTGCTACCGCCGAAAGAGCCACCACTACAACACCAAAAGAAACAACTGCTGTTACAAAAAAAGCTATTTCTAAAAAGCTTAGAGATCTCCAGTGAATACTAGAAAGGACTGCCCTTTTAGCATTCAGCCTGTTACTGGGTTTTCGTAACAAGTAGTCAGTATCCTTGTCCAATTATCCATTAGAATTCAATAAGAATTATTAGTGCTTCAGGATTACAACTGGTAGGCTACTAACTAGAGAAATTAAAATTTAATAAATTTATTAATAATTAAGTTGTCTAGGCATATATCAAATTAAATTAAATCAATATCAACAAAATAAGAATAATCACTTCTCTCGTGTACAGTAGTATTGTGCTGAAAGCACATATCACGTATTTATGTCTTAAGTACCGTCTGGTACATTAACATTTAATAATACAATATACAAATAAGTTTGTGTGTATGTGTGAAAGTGCTCTAAGTAGTTCGCTGTCTCACGGCTCGACTAGACTTAAAAAAGTGACTGACAAAGTCCTAAAATAAACTAACTTCTTGACCAACTGGCAATCAGAACAGTCTGCCTGAACAATAAAAAGAATGCTAAGCCCAATAGCAATATAACAAGCAACTGCGGCACAGAATCAGGAACAAGGAGATAATATGATGACACTAAGTAGGGACCATCAGCAGATCCTCCACAAAAGTCACATAACTCCAATACTTCTGAATCTAAGTTCAGCATAAGAAAATCCCCGACAGTGACAGTACACAGATACCAGTACAAGTTAGGTCAGAAGCTACAGCTCAGGACCTGAGTTGCTCAGAGTGTCTAAGCGACACACAACCTCAGTACAACGTTGAAAATCACTAAGTCTAGACAATGTTCTGTGAACAAAGTCCCACAGAACCTACAACAATAATGAGACAGAGACGATCTTCCAACAAGGGCCAATAAGGGAGATTTATGCACCAAGTGAGTCTAGTCCAGATTGAATACTTCAGTCGAAGTGTGATCACCCCCCTTCCCTCGATCACGTGATAGCTCCGTGGACAGTCGCTGCCCAACAACAATGAGAAGAGGGATGAGCAACGAGCCACCAGCGATAATTGCAGTAGTTAGACAATCAAGACTTGAACTATGAGCACATAAAATGTTACATCCTACCTAACAAAAGTAACTAAGACAAATAATAATATAAAGTCAAATAATAATATAAAGCAATATATTTACGATTTAGCTATTATCGCAAATATAAGCAATATAAAATTATATGAAAAGGTAATATATATTATATTCATATACATTAATATACATCATATACATTGTGACCCATTCAGGGGTTGCAACACCCTCCCCCCCAACACGACAAACGGTCGCACTAAGAGTTACATTAATGTCTTTCACATTATTACTGATTACTCATGTCACTTTAATACAATTTAATATAAAAATAAATCAGACTCAATCTTGTGCCAAGCACTTCTATAATTTCAGTGTCTATTTCACTAAGATATACCCATAGTACTAGGGCAGTACACAGTATCGTATCTCTGCATAGTCGTGGTTATGTACATCAGTGTAGAGACAGGATAGCGTAGACAAGCACGACACGTTGAGGCTCGATCATAGTAGAGGACAGCGCATATAAACAATAGTTTTGTGCTATAGACAGGAGACAGCATTCCACTCTTAAGTAGTGGTTGTGGAATACTATGCAGTATGGACATCTGAGTATGAAACAGCTTAAGGAGTGTAGTGAGGGGGGGGGTCTGCGGCAGGACTGTTCCGCCACGCAGTAACATCGCCCACACAACACTACAAACTCATCACTCAGCTTCTGTCTCCTTACACACATATCCCCACTACTCTGAATACATAAATATATAAATTAGACATGAATATATATAATTAACATGGGCTAGAGAGATAATGTTACTTTACTGAATTTGACATAGCAAGTAACAAAAGGTATTTGGGCATAAAATTACGTTAATTTAATGTAACTGATAATTATTAAGGACGTGACAGAGCGTCAGCAATTGCAGTAAGGCTGGATTCTGAGTGCCCACCTCATGATCCTAGCATTTTTACTCTTCATAGTATTTATGTAGGTGAGTGGATTGTGGTCTGAAAAAACGTTAATTTTAAATGGGGAAGCGCCCAAATACACGTCAAAATGTTCCAAGGACACCACAAGAGCTGGAGCCTCTTTCTCAATAGTGGCATAATTTTTCTGGTGTCGTTTGAGCTTAGATGAAGAATATCAGTGGATGTTGACTGTTGGAGCAGCACAGCACCCACTGCATGACTACTCGCATCTATATGTAAAAAGAAGGGAAGATTGAAATTAGGACTCCTCAACACAGGAGCAGAGGAAAGCAAACGCTTCAACCTTCTGAACGAGTCTGAACAATCTCTAGTCCAGATGAACTGAACTTTGCTACTAGTAAACACAGTGAGAGGTGTAGGTGAAAGTGTGTATGCTGGCTTGTCTGTCACTTGACACACGTGGCAACGTCGCACATGATCAGCTACTGTTTCCTTCATCTTTGGCCAAGTAAAATGTTTTGCCAGTTTACCGAGTGTCTTCTTGAAACCCAAATGTCCTCCTATGGGACTATTGTGAGCAAAATCAATGGCTTGTTCACGAAATGTAACTGGTAACACTACGAGATGCTTGACAGTGGTGGAAACACTATCAGCTGACAACTTACATGTATTTTTCTCCATCAGTACACCGTTACTATAATATTAACAATTATGGAGATCTTTGGTTCACTCTCAGTAACTGCTATATCTCTCAGTCTTTCCAGTGGCTGATTAACAAACTGATCCTTGATTAAATCATCGTGTGTTAGAAATTTAACGTCAGTTGTGTCCTGACTAGGTTGATGACTGGGGGGAGTCAGTGTTAATGTTCCTGGGCGCAGAGGGTCACTAAACATATTCAAGCCCAAATCATTGTCATCAACTAACTCAACAGGAGACAAGGATGGTTGTTGTATCTTTGACATAGCTCTAGTAATTGCGCAGAGAGGAAATAAAATAGGCTTCTCTCTACAAGCTTCACTGGCATAATTATCATCAGTGTTATTATCAATCACAAGCGGTTCTTTACATATACCAGCATGAAAGATATCGTTCCCTATCAACAAGTCTACTGACCTGATGGGAAATACACCACTGGATATACCCACTGAAATATAATCAGTATAATAGCTTGTTTCAATGTGGATCCAAGTGTGGTACTTTGACAATATTGGCCTTGTACATAACAGTAAGGCCACCCACATCCCTCCTGTGTTGAAGGCTCTGCTGTCATATCAGTGGTGGCTCTTTTGGTGGTGTCAGTGGTGTCTCTTTTGGTGGAGGCAGTTGTGTTTCTTTTGGTGGTGGCAATGGTGGCTCATTTGGTGCTGCCAGTGGTGGCTCTTTTGGTGGTGGCAGTGGTGGCTCTTTTGGTGGTGGCAGTGGTGGCTCTTTTGGTGGTGGCAGTGGTGGCCTTTTTGGTGATGTAGTGGTGGCTCTCTTGAAGTTGGCAGTGGTGACTTTGCCAAAAGAGCCACCACTACACCGCCAAAAGAACCACAACTGCCACCACAAAAAGAACCACAACTGTTACCACCAAAGGAGCCACCACTAGACCACCAAAAGAGCCACCAATACACCACCAAGAGAACCACCACCAAAAGAGCCACCACTGCCACCACGAAAAGAGCCACCAATCCCACCACGGAAAGAGCCACCATTGCCACCACCAAAAGAGCCACCATTACAACACCCAAAAAAATACAACTGCCACCACAAAAAGAGCCAGCACAGGTACCACCAAACAAGCCACCACCGCCACCACTAAAAAAAAGCTACCACTGCACCACTAAAAGAGCCACCACTGCCACCACCAAAAGAGCCACCACAGCCACCACCAAAAGAGCCACCACTACACCACCAAAAGAGCCACCACTATACCACCAAAAGAGTCACCACTGCCACCACCAAAAGAGCCACCACTGCTACATTCAAAAGAACCATAACTGCCCCGACCAAAAGAGCCACCAGTCCCGCCACCAAGACAGCCATCACTAAACCACCAAAAAAACCACAACTGCCACCACAAAAAGAGCCACCACTACACCAAAAGAGCCACCTCTACACCACAAAAAAAAACAGAATTACCACCAAAAGAGGTACAACTACACCATAAGAGCCATCACTGCGACAACCAAAAGAGCCACCACTACACCACCAAAAAAGCTACCACTGCCACCACCAAAAGATCCACCACTGCACCAACAGAAGAACCACCACTGCCACCACCAAAAGAGCCACCACTGTCGCCTCCAAATGAACTACCACTGGCAGCAACAGCCACCACTGCCAACACGAAAAGAAACACAACTGCCTCCACCAAAAGAAACACAACTGCCTCCACCAAAAGAGCCACCACTGCCACCACCAAAGAGCCACCGCTCCCACCACCAAAAGAACCACCACTAGCACCACCAAATGAGCCACCACTGCTACCACCAAAAGAGACACCACTGCCACCACCAAAAGAGCCACCACTACACCACCAAAAGAGTAACCACTGCCTCCACCAAACGATCCACCTCTGCAACCACCAAAAGAGCCAGCACTGCCACCACCAAAAGAGCCACCACTGCCACGGTCAAAAGAGCCACCACAACTCCACCAAAAGAACCACAACTGCCACAACCAAAAGAGCCACCACTACACTACCAAAAGAAACATAACTGCCTCCACCAAAAGAGCCACCACAGGCACAAACAAACAAGCCACCACTGTCACCAGTAAAAGAGCCACCACTGCCACCAACAAAAGAGCCACCACTACATCACCGAAAGGGACACCACTGCCTCCACCAAAAGAGCCACCAATGCTACCACCAAAAGAGCCACCACTGCCACCACCGAAAAAGTCACCACTGCACCACCAAAAGAACCACCACTGCCACCTCCAAAAGAACTATCACTGGCACCATCAGCCACCACTGCCAACACCAAAAGAAACACAACTGCCTCCTCCAAAAGAGCCACCACTGCCACCACCAAAGAGCCACCACTCCCACCACCAAAAGAACCACCACTAGCACCACTAAATGAGCCACCACTGCTACCACCAAAAGAGACACCACTGCCACCACCAAAAGAGCCACCACTACACCACCAAAAGAGCCACAACTGCACCACCAAAAGAGCCACCACTACATCACCCAAGAGCCAGCACTGCCACCACCAAAAGAGCCACCACTGTGTTACGCCCTTTGTGCATAATTTAAGAAGGGTCAATTGATTAGTGTGTAATTACGGCTTTTTCACTTAGTATTATATTACTGGTACCTTTATTCCTAGCTAAAATAAAGACTCCTAGTTTTATAATATTATCTGGCCATGAATTATTGATTTATTTTGTAGGATGTTTTGTGTTTATATGTTGAATTGCCTTGTGGTCGTTTATGTTTCACAAACTCACTCATTCCGAGGTGACGTCCAGCAAGGGAGTTTTACTCATGGCAGTTCATCCTCTCCTCCGGTAGAGAAAACACCAAGCCACGGAGCTCCCTTATTCTCTTGTTGCAAGCCTCAGGAGAACCTTTGAACCAGGATTCCTAGGTTCAACCAAGGTTGCTGGATTACTTCAGTCTGGGAATACTTGACGGGTTGCGTCTGTGCCGTCAGCCATTTAAGTGAAGTAATACACCACGTCTGTGTTCTCCAACTATTAAAGTCTCGTGATAGTCTCTAACCAGTTCTAGCTGTGGTGTATATAATTGATTGAGGAGGTGGTAAAGACACCCTATCTAGTGATTCATTGATATTGACTTTGATTATGAAACAACAGTGATTATGTACATATGAATTTATAAGAAAAGGTATACCTAAATTTTATCAATTATTTAAATTACTAAGTGACTATAAGGTTAGTATTATACTGAATAAAACCAGATAAAGCATTATAAAACTTTTTTGCCTTATATTTATATGTGTGTATTTAAAAAGAGTAAGAAGACCTAAGTGGGTCTTCACCTGTTGTTACTAACGGGGCTCCTCTCTGAAAAGAAAGACTCAAAACGTAACACCTGGTGACAACAGCAACACAACTGTGAAAGTCCTGGTGACAACAGCAACACAACTGTGAAAGTCCTGGTGACAGCAGCAACACAACTGTGAAAGTCCTGGTGACAACAGCAACACAACTGTGAAGGTCCTGGTGACAACAGCAACACAACTATGAAAGGTCCTGGTGACAACAGCAACACAACTGTGAAGGTCCTGGTGACAACAGCAACACAACTGTGAAGGTCCTGGTGACAACAGCAACACAACTGTGAAGGTCCTGGTGACAACAGCAACACAACTGTGAAGGTCCTGGTGACAACAACAACACAACTGTGAAGGTCCAGGTGACAACAGCAACACAACTGTGAAAGTCCTGGTGACAACAGCAACACAACTGTGAAAGGCCCTGATAACAACAACACAACTGTGAAGGTCCTGGTGACAACAACACAACTGTGAAGGTCCTGGTGACAACAGCAACACAACTGTGAAGGTCCTGGTGACAACAGCAACACAACTGTGAAGGTCCTGGTGACAACAGCAACACAACTGTGAAGGTCCTGGTGACAACAGCAACACAACTGTGAAAGTCCTGGTGACAACAGCAACACAACTGTGAAAGGCCCTGATAACAACACAACTGTGAAGGTCCTGGTGACAACAACACAACTGTGAAGGTCCTGGTGACAACAACAACACAACTGTGAAGGTCCTGGTGACAACACAACTGTGAAGGTCCTGGTGACAACAACACAATTGTGAAGGTCCTGGTGACAACAGCAACACAACTGTGAAGGTCCTGGTGACAACAACACAACTGTGAAGGTCCTGGTGACAACAACACAACTGTGAAGGTCCTGGTGACAACAGCAACACAACTGTGAAGGTCCTGGTGACAACAACAACACAACTGTGAAGGTCCTGGTGACAACAACAACACAACTGTGAAGGTCCTGGTGACAACAACAACACAACTGTGAAGGTCCTGGTGACAACAACAACACAACTGTGAAGGTCCTGGTGACAACAGCAACACAACTGTGAAGGTCCTGGTGACAACAACAACACAACTGTGAAGGTCCTGGTGACAACAACAACACAACTGTGAAGGTCCTGGTGACAACAACAACACAACTGTGAAGGTCTTGGTGACAACAACAACACAACTGTGAAGGTCCTGGTGACAACAACAACACAACTGTGAAGGTCCTGGTGACAACAACAACACAACTGTGAAGGTCCTGGTGACAACAACAACACAACTGTGAAGATCCTGGTGACATGAATAATGAATAACGCTGATTTTATGGACCGATTTCTCAATGTTTCTTAATACAAATAAAAAATTTTAAATTTTGTGCCCATTTAGGTAATAGTTAAATAAGAATCACAATCAAACTGCTGGATGTCTTTTAGAGACGATATTGTTAGTAACCTAAGTTCTTCTAAGACCACAAACATTACATTTTGTATTAGTTATCTTACGTTGACTTGTGGTTCAATCTCGTCACTCACTGCTGTTTGAAGCTCCGTCACTCACTTCTGTCTACACTCTGCAACTCCCGTTGTTCAGTACTGTTAGAAGCTATCGTTACTGTGCGCTGTCTGTAGCTTCCGTGACAGTAATTTCCTGAGCGCCCGTCAGCTAGAACTGACGCTGTGCTGTCTGCATCAACACTGAGTGTGGAATCATATACATCACGCACAGTGGTCAAATAAAGCCATTAGATTAAATTTTCTGGCACGAAGGCCACCTACAATAACCAGGTGTAATTGCCAGGTGCAAAGTAACTCTAAGGTGACCATGTGGGGTGATCCAGTTTTTCTCAGTAATTACTGAATATTATTACTACATACTAATTCTCCAAATCACAACGATTTAAAATATATTAAAACAAAATGTGTGGTTGCACTTCTTAAAGTGATATATAAGTTACAGTAAGTTACATAGGAGTAGAGTGGAAACGCAAATAGAAGTGATCCATATGAAGGTTAACTGTTAACAGTCTAGCCTACACTAATTCTCTACTGGTTATGGGGATCATGTCATCTGGTGTGTTCCTTAAGATGTGTCAGAATTTTCAGATCCTCAAGATACATCGGACTTGTATGATCCTTAAGATGAGTCAGACTTGTATGATCCTTAAGATGTGTCAGACGTGTGGTTCTCAAGATGTGTCAGACTTATGTAGTTTTGAAGACATGTCAGACTTGAGTGGTCCTCAAAATGAATCAGACTTCAACAATCTAAAGTCTGCATAATCAACCCCTCAAGGAAGGTTCCTTGATGTCGGTGAGGGGCTCTTGATTTAGGGAATTGGATCTGTGCTCCAGTTCCCCGAATTAAGCCTGAATGCCTTCCACATCCCCCCCCCAGGCGCTGTATAATCCTCCGGGTTTAGCGCTTCCCCCTTGATTATAATAATAATAATCTGCATAATCAAATTAATTTTGAATTATTATCAGCATACGAATATAAAGATATCGTTATCTCCCTATGTTGGTCAATTTACTGGTCAACACTTCATTCTATATAATAATAGATTAAGATAGTAAGATAATTCAGATACCACTAATTACTGCATGTGAAAACGCTGTTTGTACGAATTTCTTCTATGTTGATCAAGAGCACAGTTTTGTTACGTGAGTAACTGGAAGTTATGCGTGGTGGTTAACGGAGCTGTTTATAAACAGCCGCCAATCTCCTGATCGATATTCAAGTCCCATTCGAAGAGGTCCAGGGATGTTATTCCTGTACACAAGTTCTTCATTCTGCCTAAAGTGAGGAGTTCGACCTCTCTTAACTTCTTGTTGTAGAGTGTTCTTTTACTCTGGATGCTAAAAGTTTAGTTTCTTGCTTAGACAGATTGTGCTCATGTATCAGATCACTGAGTTCTTCATGGGAGAACTGCTGGGGTGTTGAAATGATTACTTCATATTCACTTCCACTACTACGATACCAGTAAACACTGGCATGGTAGCAGTAAACACAGGTATGGTACCGTCTTCACTGTGTGGCACAGGTCTCCTTGCTGACTCCAAAACAGGATATTCCCACTTGACTTTCTTGTATTGATTAAAGCTTATCACATTCACCATACATAAATAACAGTCGTCGTGGTGGCTTTTCACTTCTCTCCACACCATAAGAACACATAAGTTTAAACTTTTCCTTTGCCTATTTTTCCACTGTCACAAGCATACTACGCATGTTTTCGCAAATCAAATGGGGAGCCCAAGACTTGTCTCGTTTTCCAAGTGCCACTCAAAAATAAGCAAGATAAGCTCGTTTTACGAAATCAATGATGTTTTTTCTTTGTTTTTGCAAAGAGTATTCGCCACAAATGTACTAAAATATAGTTTTTTCTTAAAGACCTCATGTTTCTCTGGAAAAATAAAAAAGTTCTCAATATTATCACGTGGTCATTGTTCATATATCTCCTTTCGTTAAATATTAAAAAAAAATTGAAAATAAAATTCTAATCATTAAAACAAATTGTCAATATATTTTCATATACAAACGTTATGGCTAAGTTCCCTGTTAATTGAGGGTAGGTATGCAGTACCTCACAAATTAGAGCTAATTTAAAAAAAAAAGCCTACTGCCATTTTACAATTTAGGAACCCCAAAATACCCTAATCACCTTCAGATGTCTTCGGCAATGCAAATTTTTGTTGTTGTTGGTTTGAATATCAAAAAGGTATACAATACCGACAGGTTGGTAGGTAAGACACATAGGCAACAGTTAGGCAATGTGGCATGCAAAGAGAACGTAACCGGAGCATGTACACACCCTCATTTACAGGCTATCTCCCCCAACCAGCGAACCAGGGGACTGAGGGTTGACGATGGGGCCCCGTCGTTCAACCAGTACCCAGGTTCCAGCCAATGAGAAGATGGTTTTGGCAATCGCAGAGGTTATGTGGGTACCACTCACCTGTCTGCCCTTGTCATTCCCATTCTAGAGCTGGTTGAAGCACGGTCTGCTCTCTAGTGGCTTCTATTCTGCCTTGCTTACCGTGGAGTGCACTAATACCTATTGCTGTACATAGTGTATATAGTGTACATACTTCTGTTCTAAATTGGTGAAGGATAATGTAAGTCAAAAGTTTTCTGCTGTGTTTATTTTGCTCCCTTTACACCCAGGATAACAGGCCATTTGGACACCTGGGTTGTAATAGGCAACTTTATTCCGAAACGTTTCGCCTACACAGTAGGCTTCTTCAGTAGAGTACATAAAGTATGCAGGAGCAGTAGAGATGCGAAGACGATGTAATCAGTCCATCACCCTTGAAGTCGTAGATTTGAGGTTGTCAGTCCCTCAGCCTGGAGAAGTTCAGTTCCATAGTCAGGAACTATCTGAAGATCAAGCAAAGCAAAGCAAACAAGTTCAGGTAAGATCCCAATGGGATGAGCGGGGAAGACGGGACAGATGAAGAATAGCTCTGGAGAGGAGTGTTCTTAGTCACAGAAATAAAGCCAGGGTTTAACCCGGCAGCTAAGGCGATCGTGAGGCAGACTTGAGAACAGGAATAGCAGGGGCTGTTGTATCGAACTTGTGGTAGTTGAAGTCTTGAATCTTGAGTAGCTGGCAGCAGGCTAGGTCACATCAGAGGGTAGAACACATATGGGAGTTATAGGAGTAACTGAGGAGGCAGGTTAGCACTGGAGCCATTTTCGAACTTTTTGAAGCTGCTCCTAGATAGGTGGTATAATTTAGCCTTGTTACTGAAGGTGAAACGTAGAGACTTGATGAACTTGGGTAAGTGTGAAGTGAAGCGGTGATTCACATGCATACTTGACTGTTCCAGCACCGAGGCTTTTGTAGAGTTCAGTACAGGTCATGGTGTAAGTATTTGAATGAGAAGTGTAGAAGGTAATGTTTTCCCATGAGGGTTTACTGGAGTAGTCGCTATCTTCCTCTTTTGGAGTGGATTCATTGGGCGAATCTACAATGGTGGTAACAGGTGACTGAAGGTCGACAGGAGCAGTGGAGAGGTGTAATGGTTGTGTACCAGCAGGCTGGGAGAGGTGGGAGAGGTGGTTGAAGCGTCTACTTCAGTATGACTCACGAAATCGTAATGACACGATTGCAAACAAACCATACCACGGGTGGGATTTGAACCCGCGGTCAGAGAGTCTCAAAACTCCAGACCGTCGCGTTAGCCACGCTAGCTGGAGATTCGTCTGTAAAAACTTGCATTTGTGGTCACAGTAGTGCCTATGCTAACCTTCCTATGGTGTAGAAATATACCTAGTTGGATGAATCTTATTGTGGCTAGCTGGTCCAGTGGCTAACGCGACGGTCTGGAGTTTTGAGACTCTCTGACCGCGGGTTCAAATCCCGCCCGTGGTATGGTTTGTTTGCAATCGTGTCATTACGATTTCGTGAGTCATCTATAAATATATTGAACAACCACGGTGACATCACACATCCTTGTCTAAGGCCTACTTTTACTGGAAAATAATCTCCCTTTCTCCTATATACTCTAACCTGAGCCTCACTATCCTCATAAAAACTCTTCACTGCTTTCAGTAACCTACCTCCTTTACCACACACTTCCAACATCTACCACATTGCCCCCCTATCCACCCTGTCATATGCCTTTTCTAAATTCATAAATGCCACAAAAACCTTTTTGCCCTTATCTAAATACTGTTCACCTATAATTTCACTGTAAACACTTGGTCTGATCACCCCCTACCTTTCCTGAAGCCTCCTTGTTCATCTGCTATCCTACTCTGTCTTACTCTTAATTCTTTCAATAATAACTCTATCATACACTTTACCAGGTATACTCAACAGACTTATTCCCCTATATTTTTTGCACTCTTTTTTTATCCCCTTTGTCTTTATACAAAGGAACTATGCATGCTCTCTGCCAATCACTAGTTACCTTACCCTATTCCATACATTTATTAAATAATAGCATCAATCACTCCAAAACTATATCCCCTCCTGCTTTTAGCATTTCTATCTTTATCCCATCAATCCCAGCTGCCTTACCCCCTTTCATTTTATCTACTGCCTCACGAACTTCCCCCACACTCACAACTAGCTTTTCCTCACTCTTACAAGATGCTGTTCCTTCTTGCTCTATACACGAAATCACAATTCCTCAAAATAGTCCCTCCATCTTCCCGATACCTCTAACTCTTCATTTAATAACTCTACTCTCCTATTTTAACTGTCAAACCCATTTGTTCTCTAGGCTTCCTCAACTTATTAATCTCACTCCAAAACTTTTTCTTATTTTCAACAAAATTTGTTGATAACATCTCACCCACTCTCTCGTTTGCTCTCGTTTTACATTGCTTCACCACTCTCTTAACCTCTCTTTTTCTCTCCATATACTCTTCCCTCCTTGTATCACTTCTACTTTGTAAAAACCTCTCATATGCTAACGTTTTCTCCCTTACTACTCTCTCTTTACATCATTCCACCAATCGCTCTTCTTCCATCCCACTCCCTGTAACCACAAACTTCTGCTGAACACTCTAACACTACATTTTTAAACCTACCCCATACATCTTCGACCCCATTGCCTATACTCTCACTAGCCCATCTATCCACCAATAGTTGTTTAAATCTTACCCTAACTGCCTCCTCTTTTAGTTTATTCACCTTCACCTCTCTCTTACTTGCTGCTTCTATTTTCCTTGTATCCCATCTACCTTGTACTCTCACTGTAGCTACAACTAGAAAGTGATCTGATATATCTGTGGCCCCTCTATAAACATGTACATCCTGAAGTCTACTCAACAGTCTTTTATCTACCAATACATAATCCAACAAACTACTGTCATTATGCCCTACATCATATCTTGTATACATATTTATCCCCTTTTTCTTAAAATACGTATTACTTATAACTAAACCCCTTTCTATACAAAGTTCAATCAAAGGGGTTCCCATTATCATTTACACCTGGCACCCCAAACTTACCTACCACACCCTCTCTAAATGTTTCTCCTACTTTAGCATTTAGGTCCCATACCACAATTACTCTCTCACTTGGTTCTAAGGTTCCCTTACATTCGCTTAAAATCTCTCAAAATCTCTCTCCTCTACACTCCTCTTTTCTCCAGGTGCATTCACTCTTATTATGATCCATTTTTCACATGCAACCCTTATTTTAATCCACATAATCCTTGAATTCACACATTTATATTCCTCTTCTCCTTCCATAACTGGTCCTTCAACATTATTGCTACCCCTTTCTTAGCTCTAACTCTCTCAGATACTACTGACTTAATCCCATTTATTTCTCCCCACTGAAACTCGCCTACCCCCTTCAGCTTTGTTTCGCTTAGGGCCAGGACATCCAACTTCTTTTCATTCATAACATCAGCAATCATTTCTTTCTTATCTGCAGTACATCCACGCACATTGAAGCATCCCAGTTTTACAAAGTTTTTCTTCTTCTGATTTATAGTAAATGTGTACAGGAGAAGGGGTTACTAGCCCATCGCTCCCGGCATTTTAGTCGCCTCATACGACACGCATGACTTACAGAGGAAAGATTCTTTTCCACTTCCACATGGACAATAGAAGAAATAAAGAAGAACAAGAGCTATTAAGAAAAAGAAGAAAACCCCTAGATGCGTGTGGAGTGTGTGTGTGTGTGTGTATATTATATATATATATATATATATATATATAATATATATATATATATATATATATATATATATAAATGTCGTGCCGAATAGGCAGAACTTGCGATTTTGGGCTTAAATAGCAACGCTCATTTTGCCATATAGGACAAGTGGAAATTTGTGTATGCAATAATTTCGCCAAAATCATTCTGAACCTAACGAAAAAAATATATTTCACTGTGTTTGTTTAGTATTAAATTATTGTAAACAAATCAAAAATATATTTAGTTGAGTTAGGCTAAAATAAATTGTTCTTGTTATAATAAGGTTAGGTAAGTTTTCTAAGCTCATTTTGGTGCAAAATTATAAATTTTTACATCAGCAATAATGAAAAAAATATATCTTTAAATGTATAAGAGAAAATTTTAGAAAGGACTTAATTTTAAATGAGTTCTTGCTAATTGACCAGTTTTGCATATTCGGCACGACTATATATATATAATATATATATATATATATATATATATATATATATATAATATATATATATATATATATATATATATGCAAAACAACCACTGTGAAAGAATAGAGAAGTTCCAAGCGCTTTCGTGACTACTCACATTATAAAATGAGCAGTCACGAAAGCGCTTGGAACTTCTCTATTCTTTCACAGTGGTTGTTTTGCATATTCTGAAATCACCTATTTACTGTGATCTTATATATATATATATTATATATATATATATATATATATATATATTGCAATATATATATATATATATATATATATATATATATATATATATATATATATATATATATGCAATATAATATATATATATATATATATATATATATATATATATATATATACAAATGCTTGCCTGTATAGTGTGACCCAAGTGTAAGTAGAAGTCGCAAGATATACCTCCTATCTAGCGTGTTTATGAGACAGAAATGAGACACCAGCAATCCTAGCAGCATTTAAAACAGTTACAGGTTTCTGTTTCACAGTCACCTGGCAGGACAGTAGTACCTCCCTGGGTGGTTGCTGTCTGTCAACCTACTACCTACAATCATATCCCCCTAATTCTACGCCTTTCTATAGAGTGCAGATTCAGGGCCCTCAGTCTATCCTCATAGAGCATTTATATAGATTCTATAATATGGTGACCAGAACTGTGCAGCATAATCTAAATGAGGCCTAACCAAGGATATATATTATTTATGTTTCTTGATATGAAGCCAAGGATTCTGCTAGCTTTATTGCGAACGCTTATGCACTGTTGTCTTGGTGTTAGATTACCGCTAACCTGAACTCCTAAATCTTTTTCGCAATCCATAATATTAAGATCTACATTTAGTTTATATATGGCATGGTTATTATCCTTTCCACTCCTGGAGTGCTCTAATGTCCTCATTAGAATGAATCAGACGGCCTATTTTGTCATCAGCAAATTTGCTTATCTCGCTATATATTCCCTCATCTACGTCGTTTATGTAAATTGTGAACAACAACGGGCCCAACACTGATCCCTGTGGAACACCGCTTGTGATGTGCCTTCATTCTGATTTCTCCCCATTTATGCAATCTCTCTGCTGCCTATTTGTCAACCATGCCTTTATCCAGGAAAAAATTTCTCCTATTCGGTGTGCCTAAAGTTTCCTCAATAGCCTCTGATATGGAACTCTATCGAAAGCCTTACTGAAGTCCATATACACAATATCATATTCATTACCATGATCTACCTCCTCAAACACCTTAGTGAAAAATGTTAGTAAATTTGTAAGACAGGAACGCCCCTTGGTAAAACCGTGTTTAGATTCATTAATCAATTTATGCCTTTCAAGATGGCTACGAATTGCCTCTGTGATGAATGGTTTGAAAAACCGACAAGTTGAAGATTGAGACACTTATGCAGCATATGGGAATCTTTATTCAGGAAACGTTTCGCCACACAGGGGCTTCATCAGTCCAATACAAAGAGGAAGGCGTAAGGAGAGGAGGAGAATGAGGTAATCAGTCCCTCAACCTGGAGTCGATGTGTTCAGTCCATCAATCTTGTAGAATGTACAGCACAGGGCCGTAGACGTGGCTTATATACTGTAGTGAGGTGACGTGAAGCAGATGGAGGCGGGGTCATAGTGGTACCATCCACTAGTCGAAGTAGGTCTTCGTCCAAAGGTTGAACAAGTGTTGAAGAATTCTTTGTAACAAGATCCCATGATGCTGCCGTGTCTGACAGTTGTGATGAATGGTTTGAAAAACCAACAAGTTGAAGATTGAGACACTTATGCAGCATATGGGAATCTTTATTCAGGAAACGTTTCGCCACACAGGGGCTTCATCAGTCCAATACAAAGAGGAAGGCGTAAGGAGAGGAGGAGAATGAGGTAATCAGTCCCTCAACCTGGAGTCGATGTGTTCAGTCCATCAATCTTGTAGAATGTACAGTATAGGGCCGTAGACGTGGCTTATATACTGTAGTGAGGTGACGTGAAGCAGATGGAGGCGGGGTCATAGTGGTACCATCCACTAGTCGAAGTAGGTCTTCGTCCAAAGGTTGAACAAGTGTTGAAGAATTCTTTGTAACAAGATCCCATGATGCTGCCGTGTCTGACAGTTGTGATGAATGGTTTGAAAAACCGACAAGTTGAAGATTGAGACACTTATGCAGCATATGGGAATCTTTATTCAGGAAACGTTTCGCCACACAGGGGCTTCATCAGTCCAATACAAAGAGGAAGGCGTAAGGAGAGGAGGAGAATGAGGTAATCAGTCCCTCAACCTGGAGTCGATGTGTTCAGTCCATCAATCTTGTAGAATGTACAGCATAGGGCCGTAGACGTGGCTTATATACTGTAGTGAGGTGACGAAGCAGATGGAGGCGGGGTCATAGTGGTACCATCCACTAGTCGAAGTAGGTCTTCGTCCAAAGGTTGAACAAGTGTTGAAGAATTCTTTGTAACAAGATCCCATGATGCTGCCGTGTCTGACAGTTGTGATGAATGGTTTGAAAAACCGACAAGTTGAAGATTGAGACACTTATGCAGCATATGGGAATCTTTATTCAGGAAACGTTTCGCCACACAGGGGCTTCATCAGTCCAATACAAAGAGGAAGGCGTAAGGAGAGGAGGAGAATGAGGTAATCAGTCCCTCAACCTGGAGTCGATGTGTTCAGTCCATCAATCTTGTAGAATGTACAGCATAGGGCCGTAGACGTGGCTTATATACTGTAGTGAGGTGACGTGAAGGCCAGGAATGGAGGCGGTGTCATAGTGGTACCAATCCACTATTCGAAGTAGGTCTTCGTCCAAAAGGTTGAGAACAAGTTTTGAAGAATACTTTGTTAACAAAGATCCCATGATGCTGGCCGTGTCTGACAGTTGTGTGAATGGTTTGAAAAACCGACAAGTTGAAGATTGAGACACTTAAAAGCCAGCTATGGGAATCTTTATTAAGGAAACGTTTCGGTCGGCGGCCGGGGGCCACACAGGGGGCTTCAGCATCCAATACAAAAGAGGATGGCGTAAGGAGAGGAGTAGAATGGAGGTAGAATCATTCCCTCAACCTTGGAGTCGAATGTGTTCAGGTTTTCCATCAAATCTTGTAGAATGTACAGCATAGGGCCGTAGACGTGGCTATAAACTGTAGTGAGGTGACGAGAAAAGCAGAACGGAGGACGGGGTCATAGTGTTAACCAACCACTAGTCGAAGTAGGGGTGTGGGTGTGGGGGGGGGGGGGTGGGAGGGGGGGTCTTACGGAAGAAGTATTTCACCCGCCCCGTCCCCGCGCTTAATCCCCCTTATTATTCCTCCAATCAAATTCAAAGGTAAACGACGAACCCCAACGCAACTAGTGTAAGACCCTCCAAAGTCCACCGGCCGTGGCCACCATCTGCTTCAAGTCACCTCACAAACAGTAAATAATCCACGTCTACTGGCCCTATGCTTACATTCCTACAAGATTGATGGACTTAACACATCGACTCCAGGTTGAGGGACTGATATACCTCATTCATCCTCCTCTCCTTACGCCTTCTCTTTGATTGGACAGATAAGCCCCTGTTGTTGGCGAAACGTTACCTGAATAAAGATTCCCATATGCTGCATAAGTGTCTCAATCTTCAACTTGTCGGTTTTTCAAGACATTCATCACACTGATCATACACGGCAGCATCAGGGAATCTTGTTACAAAGAATTCATCAACACTTGTTCAACCTTTGGACGAAGACCCTACTTCGACTAGTGGATGGTACCACAATGACCCCGCTCCATCTGCTTCACGTCCCGTCACATACAGTATATAATCCACGTCTACGGCCCATGCTGTACATTCTACAAGATTGATGACTGAACACAGGATCGCTCCAGGTTTGAAGGGAACGATTACCTCATTCTCCTACCTCTCCTTACGCCTTCCTCTTTTTATTGGACTGATGAAGCCCCTGTGTGTCGAAACGTTCCTGAATAAAGATTCCCATATGCGCAATAAGTGTCTCAATCTTGGTTTCAACTTGTCGAGGTTTTTACAAACCATCATCACAACAGTCAGACACGTGCAGCAGCATGGGAACTTGTTACAAAAATTCATACATCCAACACTTGGTTCAACCTTTGGACGAAGACATAGCTCGGACTAGTGGATGGTACCACTAGACCCCGCCTCCATCTGCTTCACGTCACCACACTACAGTAATATAAAAGGGCCACGTCTACGGCCCTGTGCTGTACATTTCTACAAGATAGATGGACTGAACACAATCGACTTCCAAGGGTTATTTTTTTTGATGGGAACTGATTACCTCATTCTCCTCCTCTCCTTACGCCTTCCTCTTTGTATATGGTTACTGATGAACCCCCTGAGTGGCGAAACGTTCCTGAATTAAAGATCCCAATAGCAGCATAAGTGTCTCAATCATCAACTGTGTCGGTTTTTTCAAACCATTCATCACAACTGTCAGACACGGGCAGCATCATGGGATCTTGTTACAAAGAATTCTTTCAACACTTGTTCAACCTTTGGACAAGACCCTGACTTCGACTAAGGATGGTACCCACTATGACCCGCCTCCATCTGCTTCACGTCACCTCAAACGAAACAGTATATAAGGCCACGTCTACGGCCCTATGCTGTACGATTCTACAAGATTGATGGACGAACACATCGACTCCAGGTTGAGTGGACTGATTACCACATTCTCTCCTCTCCTTACGCCTTCCTCTTTGTAGTGGACTGATGAACAGCCCTGTTGTGATCGAAACGTTTTCCTGAATAAAGATCCCCCGCATAACGCATAAGTTTACTCAATCTTCGAATTGCATCTGGCAATTGAAGATTTCATTAAATTTTTCCTCAACTATGGAGGGTAAGGGATGTATTGGACTGTAGTTCGAAGCTAAGGGCCTGTCATCTGCCTTGTAAACAGGTATTACATTTGCCATTTTCCACTTATTTGGCACTATGCCAGTTTGTAGTGATGTGTTGAAAAGATTAGCCAAAGGTATACTAAATTCCTCTTTGCATTCCTATAAAACCCTTGCAAACAGTTCATCAGGACCTGGGGAATTTGTTAGGTTTTAATTTCTCTATTTGTCTGAGGACCATGTCACTAGTTACCCCAATCGTGCATAGTTTATTATCGTCCTGTTCTACATAATTTATTATTTTTGAAATTTCGCTAGTATTTTCCTGAGTAAAAACTGAGAGGAAGTAAGTATAGAAAATTTCACACATATCCTCATCACTGTCAATGATCTGACCAGAGTTACTCTTAAGTGAGCCAATCTTGTCCCTAATCTTACTTCTGTATACCTGAAAGAACCCTTTTGGGTTAGTCTTTGAATCCCTTGCGACCTTAGCCTCATAATCCCTTTTTGCTTTTCTTATTCCTTGTTTTTATTTCTTTCCCTTTAATTGAATATATGATTTCTTAACTGCCCTCCCCCTTTTTGATACGCCTATATATCCTTTTTTTTGACCAAAAGAGATTTTTAATCTATTTTTAAATCCCTTGCATCATTTTTTTTAGATCTAATTTCCCACTAGGGAAAAAAAGTTGTCTGGGCAGCTAGAACTATGCTCCCTTGCAGTCCTCCTCTTTCTTTGTCTTTGTGGGCCCCCACTCCCTTGAGTCCCCCCTCTTTCTTAGTTTTTTTGGGCCCCTAGCTCCCCCGCGTGCTTTCTTTCTTAGTCTTTGTGGGGCCCCTAGCTCCCTGCATGCTTCCTTTTTTAGTCTTTGGGGCCCTAGCCCCTTTCAGTGCTCCTCTTTTTTAAATTTTTTTGTGGGGCCCCCTAGCTCCCTTTTCAGTGCTTCCTTTTCTTTCTTTGTGGGCTCCTACTCCTTGCAGTGCTTCTCTTTTCTTTAGTCTTTTGGGCCCCCACTCCCTTGCAGTGCTTCCTTTCTTTGTCTTTGGGGCCCCTAGCCCCTTGCGTGCTTCTCTTTCTTGTTTTGGGGGGCCCCCAGCTCCCTTCGTGTTCTCTTTTTTTTCTTTGTGGGCCCCTAGCTCCCCCAGTGCTTCTCTTTTTAGTCTTTTTGGGGCCCCCAGCCCCCTTGCATGCTTCTCTTTTTAGTCTTTTTGGCCCCTAGCTCCCTTCAGGCTTTCTCTTTCTTATCTTTGTGGCCCCTACTCCCTTCATGCTTCTCTTTCTTGTCTTTGTGGGGCCCCCATCCCTTGCAGTGCTTTCTTTCTTAGTTTGTTGGGCCCCTAGCCCCCTTTCAGTGCTCCTCTTTTTTATTTTTTGTGAGCCCCAGACCCGCAGTGCTTTTTCTTTCTTAAAAATTTTTTGTGAGCCCCTAGCTCCCTTGCATCTTTCTTTCTTATCTTTGTGGGCTCCCGCTCCCTTGCAGTGGCTTTTCTTTTTATCTTTTTTGGGCCCCCTCCCTTGCAGTGCTTCTCTTTCTTAGTCTTTTTGAGCCCCCGCTCCCTTGCATGCTTTTTCTTTCTTTTCTTTGTGAGCCCCATACCCCTTTCATTCTTCTCTTTTTTTAGGGCTTTGTGGCCCCTAGCCCCTTTCAGTGCTTCTCCTTTTTTTTTTCTTTTTGACCCCTACTCCCCGCGTGCTTCTCTTCTTTGTCTTTGTGAGCCCCTACTCCCTTGCATGCTTCTCTTTCTTTGTCTTTGGGGGCTCCTACCCCGCATGCTTCTTTTTTCTTAGTCTTTGTGGGCCCCTAGCTCCTTGCAGTGCTTCTCTTTCTTATTTTGTGGGGCCCCTAGCCCCTTGAGTGCTTCTCTTTCTTAGTCTTTGTGGGCCCCTAGCTCCCTTGCAGTGCTTCTCTTTCTTAGTCTTTGTGGGCCCCTAGCTCCCTTGCAGTGCTTCTCTTTCTTAGTCTTTGTGGGCCCCTAGCTCCCTTGCAGTGCTTCTCTTTCTTAGTCTTTGTGGGCCCCTAGCTACCTTGCAGTCCTCCTCTTTCTTAGTCTTTGTGGGCTTCTAGCTCCATTGCAGTGCTCCTCTTTCTTAGTCTTTGTGGGCTCCTGGCTCCCTTGCAGTGCTCCTCTTTCTTAGTCTTTGTGGGCTCCTAGCTCCCTTGCAGTGCTCCTCTTAGTCTTTGTGGGCTCCTAGCTCCCTTGCAGTGCTTCTCTTTCTTAGTCTTTGTGGGCTCCTAGCTCCCTTCCAGTGCTCCTCTTAGTCTTTGACTAATTCCACTACTACTATTACTACCTCTACCACTACTTATCTTCCTACTATCCTACCTTTATTGTTCCCTCAATGTCTGCTGGCCTTTATACACTCTTTCCTTCTCTCCTTTTTGCTAGTGTGACTTTGTAAATTGTCCAAGTCGGACCGAAACATCGTCGTAAGCTCCTCTCTCCTATATGCTGGTTATTTGTGTATTGTTCCAGTCACGGTATTGTGCCTTTTTGGTTATTTATTTAGCTATTCCATAGGTTGGTATTTTGGCTTGTTAAATTTACCAGAGGTTTTGTATTGGTGAATGTAAGTAACGATTTCGATGGTCACCATTAAATAATATTTTGCACAAAATACAATTATAAAAATGCTTAGTGTAACGAGAGGTGGAGGAAATATGAGTTAATTACAGTTCTTGAATAAACAGAGACAGACTGACTGACAGACAGACAAGGGAGGCTCCTTTGATAGCCACAGGAACTGTGTCAAAGTAGGATGCGGTGTATCTTCTCCTTAAATCGCTCTACAAGAAAAGGCTCTGGACCCAGATAAATTGAACCTGAGATTGCTGAGTAGATGTGCAGGCCAGCTAGCATCATTTATAAGTAACTCCCATCTCTCAACACTGCCTAACACACTGTAAATGACCTTGTCCATAGAAAGAGCAAATGTAGCCCTGCTTACAAAATGAAGCTGAGCGGCAATCAGCAACTACAAGCCAGAGTCACTCCTGTCAATCACTGGCAAGATGACACTCGTTTCTTTGTGACCGGGGGTGGGGCCATTTGGACATTTATAACATTCGTGGGCCATACAAAATTATCAAGTTAGAAATTTAGCATTTAATAAAATCACCACAATGTGATGCTGGAACTCTTCTTTTTTGTGAGGGGCGTGATGTTAGCTTATATTATTATAATCAAGGGGGAAGCACTAACCCGGAGATTTTACGCGCCTGGGGGGGGGGATGTGGAAGGCATTCAGGCTTAATTCGGGAACTGAGCACAGTCCAATTCCTGAATCAACCCTCACCAAATCGGAACCTTTCTTGGGGGGTTGTGATTTGATATATTCTATAAAA
>NC_069487.1:22157350-22201900 GCF_026875155.1 Cherax quadricarinatus | reverse complement strand
TTTTTATGAGACAGCATGAGTCATGCTTCGTGTTTTATGAAGCAGAGTCATGCTTGGTTATTATAGACAGATGAGTCATGCTCTTTTATGAGACAGCAGAGTATGCTTTTTTTAGAGACAGCATGAGTCATGCTCTGTTTATTAAAACAGAGAGCTGCTCTGTGTTTTATGAACAGCATGAGTCATGCCTGGTTTATAGAGAGATCTGCTCTGTTTATGACAGATGAGTCTGCTCTGTGTTATTATAAAACAGAGAGTATGCTTCGTTATTTAGACAGCATGGTCGCTTTGTTTAAGACAGCATGAGTCTGTCTGGATTATGACAGATGAGTCATGCTTCGGGTTATTATGAGCACATACATGTCTCGTGTATAGAAGATGTCATCTTTGTTTTTGAGACAGCATGAGTCAACTCTCGGTTATTATGAACAGATGAGTATCTCCGGGTATTTGAGAAGCATGGTCATGCTCTGGTATATGAACGCTGGTCTGCTCTTGGTTATTATGGAAGCATGAGTCATGCCTTGTTATTTGAGAGCATGAGTCTGCTTGTGTTTTATGAGCAGCAGATCATTCTGTGTTATATAGACAGCTGAGTCATGCTGTGTTATTATGAGACAGCATGAGTCTGCTGTGTTTTTGAGACAGCAGGTCTGTCTGGTTATTTTAGACAGCATGAGTTGTCTGTGTTATGAGAAGCATAGTCATGCTTCGGTTTTGGACACATGGTCAGCTCTCGTGTTATGAGACAGCATGAGTCATGCTCTTGTGTTATGAGACAGCATGAGTCATGCTCTCGTGTTGTTATGAGACAGCATGAGTCATGCTCTCGTGTTATTATAAGACACATGAGTCATGCTCTCGTGTTATTATAGAGCAGCATGAGTCATGCTCTCGGTTATTATAAGACAGCATGAGTCATGCTCTCGGTTATTATAAGACAGCATGAGTCATGCTCTCGGTTATTATAAGACACATGAGTCATGCTCTCCGTTTATTATGAGACAGCATGAGTCATGCCTCTGGTTAAGAAGACAGCATGAGTTCATGCTCTCGTTTTACTAATTAGACACAATGAGTCATTCTCTCTGGAATTATAAGAGAGCATGAGTCAAGTCTCTCGTGTTTCTTATGAGACAGCATGAGTCCATGCTCTCGTGGGGTTTTATTATAAGACAGCATGAGTCATGCTCTCTGTGTTAATTATCAGACATCATGAGTCATGTCTCTCGGATATTAAGATACAGCAGAGTCGTTTTTATGACTCTCGCCTATAAGACAGCATGAGCCATGCTCTCGTGTTTATTATAATAACAGCCATGAGTCATGCTCTCGTGTTATTATGAAGACAGCATGAAGTCATGCTCTCGTATTAATGAGACAGCATGAGTCATGCTCTTGTATTATGAGACAGCAGATCATGCTCTCGTGTTATATATGAGACAGCAGAGTCATGCTCCTTGTGTTATTATGAGACAGCATGAGTCATGCTCTTCGTGAATATGAGACAGCAGAGTCAATGCTCTCCGGTTTATATAAGACCAGAGCGGTGAGTCATGCACTCGTGTTATTATGAGACCAGCATGAGTCTGCTCTGTGTTTTATGAGACAGCATGAGTCATGCTTCCCTCGGGTTATTATAAGACATCATGAGTCATTGCTCTCCGTGTTATAAACAGCCTGAGTCAGCTCTCGTGAAATTATAAACACTATGAGTCAAGCTCTTTTATTATAAGACAGCATGAGTCCATGCTCACGGGTTATTTATAAGACAGCATGATCATGCTCTCTGTTATTATGAGACACATGATCATGCTCTCGTGTTATTATAAGGACAGCAATGATCATGCTCTCGTGTTTTATTATGAGACAGCATGAGTCATTCTCTCGGTTTATTATAAGACAGCATGAGACATGCTCACGGGTTATTATAAGACAGCATGAGTCATTGCTCTCGGGTTATTATAAGACAGCATGAGTCATTCTCTCGGGTTATTATAAGAACAGCTGAGTCATTCTCTCGGGTTAATATAAGACAGCATGAGTCAAGCACTCGGGTTAATATAATAGACAGCATGAGTCATGCTCACGGGTTTTGAGGACAGCTGAGTCATGCTCTTGTGTTATGAGACAGCAAAGAGTCAAGCCTTGTTTTATTATGAGACAGCGAATTAGTCATGCACTTTGGTGCACATATAAACATCAGAGTCATGCTCATTGTTTTATAATGAGACAGCACGAGTCATGCTCCTTGAGTTTAATATGAGACAGCATGAGACATTCTCACGTGTTATTGAAACAGAATGGATCATGCTCTTGTGTTATAATGAGACATCACGAGTCTTGCTCTTTGTGTTATTATGAGACAACATTAGTCATCTCTGGTGGTTATTATGAGACAGCATGAAGTCAATGCCTTGTGGAATCATTAAGCAGCATTAGTCATGCTCTTGGAGTTAGATACAGCATGAGTCATGCTCTCTGTGTTATTATGAGTCGGCATGATGTCATGCTCTTGTTGTAATTATGAGACAGGCAAGAGTCATGC
Source organism: Cherax quadricarinatus (assembly GCF_026875155.1). Lineage (NCBI taxonomy): Eukaryota > Metazoa > Arthropoda > Malacostraca > Decapoda > Parastacidae > Cherax > Cherax quadricarinatus. The sequence goes on along the minus strand of NC_069487.1, from coordinate 22,199,352 downwards.
TCTCTTGTATGAGACAGTAAGAGTCATGCTCTTGTGTTATTATGATACAGCATGAAGTCAAGCATCTCGGGTTTATGAACAGCAAGATTCATGCTCTTGTGAATCATGAGACAGCATGAGTCATGCTCTGGGTTATAATTAAGAGCATGATCATGCTCACCCGGTTATGAGACAGCATGAGTCAAGCCTTGTATAATGAAGACAGTATGAGGATGCTCTCGTGTTATTTATGAGACAGCATGAGTCATGCTTCTTGTGTATATTAAAAGACAGCATGAGTCATGCTCCTCGGTTATGAGGCATAATGATTATGCTCTTGTGTTATTATGAAGACAGTAGAGTTATGCTCTTGTGTTATTATGAGACAGCTTTAGTCATGCTCTGTGTTAATATGAACAGCAATGAACATGCTCTTTGTTAATTATGAACAGCATTAGTCATGGTCTAGTGGTGTATTATGAGACAGCAATGATCATGCATCTCGTGGTTATTATGAGACACCCATGTCCTGCTCTTGTGTTATTATGAGACAGCATGAGTCATGCTCTCGGTTATAACAAGACAGCAAGAGTCATGCTCTCGATGTTATTATAAGACAGCATTGAGTCCATGCTCATCGGTTTATTATAAGACAGCGTGAGCAAGCTCTCGGATATTAAGAACAGCATGATTCTGCTCACGGGTTATTATGGAGACAGCATTAGTCATGCTCCCGGTTGTTATGAGACATGCATGAAGTCATTGCTCTCGTGTTATGAGACAGCATGAGTCCATCACTCAGGGTTTATAATTGAACAGCTTGATTCATGCTCTCGTGTTATGAGACAGCATGATTTCAGCTCCTCGTGTAAATATAAGAACTGCATGAGTCATGCTCTCGTGTTATTAGAGACAGCATGAGTCAAGGCTCTTGTGTTATGAGACAGCATGAGTCATGCTCCTCCGTGTTCTTAGAGACAAGCATGAGTCATGCTCTCGTGTTATTCTGAGACAGCAGAGTCCATGGTCAGTGGATTATGATACATCATGAGTCCAATGCCTTCCCGGTTATTATGAGAAAGCATGAGTCATGCTCTCGTGTTATGTACAGCATATCATGCTCTCGTGGTTATTATAAAGACATCAGAGTGTGCTCTCGTGTTATTATGAACAGCTGAGCATGCTCTTTGTAATTATAGACAGAGCATGAGTCACGCTCTCGATGTTATAGACAGCATGAGTCCATGCTCTTGTATAGAGACAGCATGAGTCATGCTCTCGTGTTATTATGAGACAGCCCATGATCATGCTCTTTGTTCTTATGATACAGCATGACTCATGCTCACTCGTTGTTATTATGAGACCGCATGAAGTCATGCTCTCGTGTTATTATACCAGCATTGAGTCATGCTCTCGTGTATTTATATTAAGCATAGTCATGCTCTCGTGTTAGAACAGCATGATCATGCTCTCGAGTTATTATGAGACAGCATGAGTCAAGCTCACGTTTGGGGGGGGGTATATTATGAGACCGCAATGAGTCCATGCTCTCGTGGTTATAAAGAGTCAGCATGAGTCATGCTCGTCGTGTTATTATGAGACAAGCATGAGTCCATGCTCTCGTGTTATTATGAACAGCATGAGTCATGCCTTCAACGGATCAATGAACATCATGATACATGCTAACTCGTTTAATATGAGACAGCAGAGTCATGCTCTCGATTATGAACAGCATGAGTCATGCACCCGTGTTATATGAGACAGCAGTGTAGTCATGCTCTTGTATTATGAGACTGCAAGAGTCATGCTCTCAGTGTGTTATAAGACACAAGAGTCATGCATCTCGGGTTATATGAGACAGCATGAAGTCTGCTCTCGTGTATATGAGACAGCATGAGTCATGCATCTGTATTATGAGACAAGCAAGAGTCATGCTCTCGTGTTTATTATGAATACAGCATGAAGACATGCTCAATCGTGTTAATAAGAGACACGCATGAGGGGCAACACTCGTTAATTATGAGACAGCATGAGTCATGCTCGCGGTTATTATGAACAGCATGATGCATGCTCCATTGTGTTTATTTTTATGAGACAGCATGAGTCATGCTCATGTGTATATTATGAGACAGCATGAGACATGCTCTTGTGTTATTATGATACAGCATGAGTCAGCTTTTCTGATTTAAATTATAAGACAGCAAGAGTCAAGCTCTTGTGTTAATATAAGACAGCATGAAGTCATATCTCTTGTTATTATAAGACAAGCATAGAGTCATGCTCCTTGTGTTTATATAAGACAGCATGATCATGCTCTCTGTTATTTATAAGACAGCATGAGTCATGCTCATGGTGTATTAGAAGACAGCAATGAGTCATGCTCTTGTGTTTATAATAAGACAGCATGAGTCATGCTCTCTGTGATAATTATAACACAGCCACGAGTCTGCTCAACGTGTTAATATGAGACAGCATGAGGTCATGCCTCGTGTTATTATAGACAGCATGTAGATCATGCTCACGGGTTAATAAAAGACAGCATGAGTCATGCTCTTGTGTTATTATAAGATAGCATGAGTCCATGCTCTCCGGGTTATTATAAGACAACATGAGTCATGCTCTCGTTTATTATACAATAGCATGAGTCCAAAGCTCTTGTGATATTATAAGAAAGTCATGAGTCATGCTCTCGGTGTTCATTAAAGACAGCATGAGTCATGCTCTTGTGTTTATTATAAGATAGCATGAGTCATGCCACGGGTTATTATAAACAGCATTAGTCATGTCTCTCTGAGTGATAAATATGAGACACCATGAGTACATGCTCTCGGGTTATTTTTAAAAAAATTAAGACAGCATGAGTCATGCTCTCGTGTTTATTATGATACAGAACAAGTCATTCTCATCGGGTTATTATAAGACAGCATTAGACATGCTCTCAGGTTAATATAAGACAGCAGGATTCCTGCACTCGGGTTATTATAAGACAGCCATGATCATGCCTCTCGGATATAAGACATCAAGGAGTCATGCTCTCGTGTTATATGAGACAGCAAGAGTCATGCTCTCGGTTATTAAAGCAAGCATGATATGTGTGTGGGTGTGTTGTTGGGTTATGGGGCGGGGGGGGCATGCTCTCGGTTATAATAAGACAGCATGAGTCATGCCTCGTGTTGATAATGAGATCATGAGTTCATGCTCTCGTGTTATTTATGAGACACATGAGTCATTCTCTCTTGTATTATAAGGCAGCATTGAGTCCCATGCTCTCTGGTTATTATAAGACAGCATGAGTCCCATCACTCTGGATATTTAAGACAGCATGAGTCATGCTCTCGGGTATAAGACAGCATGAGTCATGCTCTCGGGTTATTATAAGACAGCATGAGCATGCTCTCGGTTATTAAAAGACAGCATGAGTTTCAATGCTCTCGGGTTATTATAAGACAGCATGAATCAAGCTCTTCGGGTATTATTATAAAGACAGCATGAGTCATGCTCTCTGGGTATATTATAAGACAGCATGAGTCATGCCTCTCGGTTAATATAAGTACAGCATGAGTCATGCACTCCGGTTAGTATAAGACAAGCATGAGTCATGCTCTCGGTTTATTATAAGACAGCATGAGTCATGCTCTCGGGTTATTATGAGACAGCATGAGTCATGCTCTCCACCTCACAAATTCTTCTAACACACGATGACTTTCAGTAATTCATTAACACAGTAACTTGACCTCTTTGTTAAGTCAGGGAATTATGAGGAAATACTACGAGTATTTATCATCAATACTACTGGGCGTGTACCAGGCGCCCAGGATCTTGTCCAGGGCGCCTGAAGACTACCCGCTGGAGGTTGATTCTTGTCCAGGGCGCCTTGAAGACTCCTCCCCGCTGGAGGTGAATGCCTTGGTCCAGGCGCCTGAAGACTCCCGGCTGGAAGTGAATGCCTTGTCCAGCGCCTTGAGAAACTCCCTCCCCGCAGTGAGGTGATGTCTTGTCCAGAGCGCTGGAGACTCCTGCTGGAGGTGAGTCTTGTCCAGAGAGCGCCTGAAGACACCAGGCTGGCGGTGATGTCTTGTCCAGGGGGCCTGGAAGACTCCCCGCTGGGAAGGAAGTCTGTCCATGGCGCTGGAAGACTCCCGCTGTTGGACGGAGTATTTATAAATAATTTATATAAGGGAATAGTTAATGTGATAACCAAGCTCTAATAATATATTAAGAATATATTATTATCAATTGTTAATAATATAGGATTTATGAGTTTAAAGAGGCATATATTATTAACGGTGCCCCCCACTGCCTGGTGGGAAAAGCTCTCGCTTACCATTGAGAGTTCGCGGGTTCGATTCCCTGGCGAAGGGGTGGAAACAGACGTGGTTTCCTTACACCGTTTCTTATGTTCACCTATCATAAAATGGTACCTGGGTGTTATTGGGACTGGTGTGGGTCCGCATCCCTGGACAAAATTGGACCTAATTTACGGAATATACTCAGTCATACTCAAGTTGCTTTCTATATAGTAGCTAAGTCACTGTATTCATCTATGGTCTGTACTACCTTGTAGCATTTTACCTGGTAAGATTACTGAATCAAAGACCATTATTATTAATTATTATTATAATAATTATTATTATAAATATTATTATTTATTATTATTATTATTATATTATTATATTATTATTAAATACGTATTAGGTTAACCAATCCCTAACATACCTGGTTGATATCAAAGACAAATGATAATACTGATATATGGAAGCGATGGTAAATTGTTTTTAACGTTTGTATATGATGGTTCAGACAACCGACACGTTGATAAATAAGAACACATGTGAAACTCTTGGGTAAACTTTTATTGTGGAAACGTTTCACCACACAGTGGCTTCATCAGTCCATACATAGGAGAAATGGTGAAGAACAGAGGAGAAAGAGGTTAATCAGTCCCTCAACCTTGAAGTCTGATGTGGAACTGATGAAGCCACTGTTGGTGAAACGTTCCCTTCAATAAAGATACCCAAGAGTTTGCACATTGTGTCTACTTTATCACGTGTCGGTTGTCGACCATTCATCTACACGTTAAACAAATTTAACCATCGCTTCCATATATCAGTATTATCATCTTGTCTTTGATATCAACCAGTCAGATAGTGACTAGGTTAACCTAATACGTATATAATAATAATAATAATAATAATAATAATAATAATAATAATAAGAATAATAATAATAATAAAAAAAATAATTTGACTCTCGCCATCAGCTAAATGTCTAATAATGTCTATAATTAATGATGATGGGCCCCAACATATTATTATATATTATTCAACTTAATATTAAATTAGAGAATTATTTATACGAATTCATTAGAGTTATCAGATGAGATTAAGCATGTATGACTACCCAAGTTCTGTATGAATTATGTACAGCTGACCTCTCAAGGGAAGTTCCTAGACGCTGGTGAGGGGCTCTTGATCTAGGGAATTGGATCTGTGTTCCGGTTCCCTGAACTGAGCCTGAATATCTTCCATCCTCCCACAGGCACTGTATAATCCTAAGTGTTTAGAGCTCCCCTATGATTATATGCGCCGCTGAGAAAACTCACAAGATGAATAATTTTAGAAAGAGCGCAAAACATTGTTCTCATGACAAGGGGGAACTGGATTTCACAAAATTGTTGTGTTACAACAGAGGGAAGATAGTCTCTGTCAAGTGACATACCGATATTGAACAAAAACTTAAACATTAGTGCTAGACGGCAAAGGAACAAAGGGAACGAACACCTGCTGTCCTTGTCCCTGTTCACCATCAGTAAAATAGGTACCTGGGTGTTAGTGGACTGGTGTGGGTCTCATCCTGGGACAAAACTGACCTAATTTGCGGGAAATGCTCAGCATAACAAGGGGGCTTTCTATATAGTAGTATGTCACTGATGTCAACTATGGTCTGTATACCTTGTACATGTACTTGTAGTAAATAAAGACATTACAGCCGTACTGAAAAATACAAAAACCTACATACTTATGCGTATACAGTACATAAAATCCATGTCAAAAACACCTGTAGAATTGGCCCATTTATCACAGGAAGTTCATGCACTGACGACTAAATGCTCTTTTTTCATGAAGGTTCAAAGAAACCCTATATAAATAGATCTTGGCTGATAGATCTAGATGTTAAACCTAATAAATCTATTTATATGAAATTGTCAGGGTTCCTAAATTGTCAGGGTTCCTAAATTGTCAGGGTTCTTAAATTGTCAGGGTTCCTAAATTGTCAGGGTTCCTAAATTGTCAGGGTTCTTAAATTGTCAGGGTTCCTAAATTGTCAGGGTTCCTAAATTGTCAGGGTTCTTAAATTGTCTGGGTTCCTAAATTGTCAGGGTTCCTAAATTGTCAGGGTTCCTAAATTGTCAGGGTTCCTAAATTGTCAGGGTTCCTAAATTGTCAGGGCTCCTAAATTGTCAGGGCTCCTAAATTGTCAGGGTTCCTAAATTGTCAATATTCGCTCCCATCCTATTCCTCATCCTCATATCTGACATAGACAAGGGATTTTCAGCCACAGCACCGTGACTTTTTTTCCAGATGACACCCGAATTTGCTTGACAGTGTCTTCCATTACAGACACTGCAAGACTCCAGGTGGACATAAACCCAAATTTTTTAAAAATGGGCCGCAGAAAACAATATGAAGTTCAATGATGAAAAATTTAATTACCTGATAGGGAAAAAATGTGAGGAAATTAAACATATTGGAGTAGAAGATTTAGACACTTAAGCAACACAGGGAAATCTTTATTCAGGAAACTTTCGCCACACAGTGGTTTCATCAGTCCAATACAAAGCAGAAGGTCAAGGGGAGAGGAGGATATGAGGCAACCCATCCCTCAGCCTGGAGTCGATGTGTTCAGTCCATCAATCTTGTAGAATGTACAGCATGGGGCCCGTAGACTGGCTTATATACTGTAGTGGGGTTTGAGGTGAAGCAGGCGGAGGCGGGGTCATAGTGGTACCATCCACTAGTCGAAGTAGGTCTTACCTCTCCTTACCCTTTTGCTTTGTATTGGACTGATGAAGCCACTGTGTGGCGAAACGTTTCCTGAATAAAGATTCCCATATGTTGCATAAGTGTCTCAATCTTCAACTTGTCGGCTTTCCAAACCATTCATCACAACTGTCAGACACTGCAGCATCATGGGATCTTGTTACAAAGTATTCTTCAACACTTGTTCAACCTTTGGACGAAGACCTACTTCGACTAGTGGATGGTACCACTATGACCCCGCCTCCATCTGCTTCGCCTCACCTGACTATAGTATATAAGCCACGTCTACGGCCCTATGCTGTACATTCTACAAGATTGATGGACTGAACACATCGACTCCAGGCTGAGGGACTGATTGCCTCATATTCCTCCTCTCCTTAGACCTTCTGCTTTGTATTGGACTGATGAAGCCACTGTGTGGCGAAAAGTTTCCTGAATAAAGATTTCCATGTGTTGCTTAAGTGTCTAAATCTTCATACTCCAATACAGTTTTAATTTCCTCACATTTTCCATATCAGAGTAATTAAAATTTCTCATCATTGAACTTCATATTGTTTTCTGCGGCCCATTTAAAAATCTGGTTGATGTCCACCTGGAGTCTTGCAGTGTCTGTAATGGAAGACACTGTCGAGCAAATTCGGGTGTCATCTGCAAAAGAAGTCACGGTGCTGTGGCTGACATCCTTGTCTATGTCAGATATGAGGATGAGGAACAGGATGGGAGCGAACACTGTGCCTTGAAGAACAGAGCTTTTCACCGTAGCCGCCTCAGACTTTACTCTGTTGACTACTACTCTTTGTGTTCTGTTTGTTAGGAACTTATAGATCCATCTACCAACTTTTCCCATTATTCCTTTATCACGTATTTTGTGATCTATTACATCATGGTCACACTTGTCAAAGGCTTTTGCAAAGTCTGTGAATACCGCATCTGCGTTTCTTATGTCTTCAAGAGCATCCACGACCTTGTCATAGTGATCCAGTAGTTGGGACAGATAGGAGCGACCTGTTCTAAACCCATGTTGCCCTGGGTTGTGTAACTGATGGGTATCTAGATGGGTGGCGATCTTTCTTCTTAGAACGCTTTCAAAGATTTTTATGATATGGGACGTCAGCGATATCGGTCTGTAATTCTTTGCTATTGCTTCACTGCCCCCTTTGTGGAGTGGGGCTATGTCTGTTGTTTTTAGTAACTGTGGGACGACCCCCGTGTCCATGCTCCCTCTCCATAGAATGTTAAAAGCACATTATAGTGGCTTCTTGCAGTTCTTGATGAACACGGTGTTCAATGAGTCTAGGCCTGGGGCAGAGTGAATGGGCATGTCATTTATCGTCTTTTCCTTGTTATATCATTGCCCTTGTTTACTACACCTCTGTCTTTTCTATTTTCGTTCTCAATTGGCTTCTCTCATTATACCTCTTCTGTATGGCCATTGAGCATCTTATTTTTCTCTCCCTCCCATGTGCAAAACTTCAATTATTATTATTATTAAACATTCGCCGGTATTCTCCCGGCCCGGGCCTTTTCCAAGTGGTGGCCCGGCCTTGGCTCCGTCTCTAGGGAGTGTCTGAGACCTAAATACCACCAGTCCGATAACATTCTTCTTTGAAGATTGAGACACTTATGCAGCATATGGGAATCTTTATTCAGGAAACGTTTCGCCACACAGTGGCTTCATCAGTCCAATACAAAGAGGAAGGCGTAAGGAGAGGAGGAGTATGAGGTAATCAGTCCCTCAGCCTGGAGTCGATGTGTTCAGTCCATCAATCTTGTAGAATGTACAGCATAGGGCCGTAGACGTGGGTTTTATACTGTAGTGAGGTGACTTGAAGCAGACGGAGGGGGATCATAGTGGTATCAACCACTAGTCGAAGTAGGTCTTGTCCAAAGGTTGAACAAGCGTTGAAGAATTCTTTGTAAGAAGATCCCATGATGCTGCAGTGTCTGACAGGGGTGAGGGAAAGGTTTTTAAAAACCGACAAGTTGAAGATTTAGACACTTATGCAGCATATGGGAATCTTTATTCGGAAACGTTTCGCCACACAGTGGCTTATCAGTCCAATACAAAGAGGAAGGCCTAAGGAGAGGAGGAGTATGAGGTTTAATCAGTCCCCCCAGCCGGATCGATGGTTCAGTCCATCAATCTTGTAGAATGTACAGCATAGGGCCGTAGACGTGGCTTATATACTGTAGTGAGGTGACTTGAAGCAGACGGAGGCGGGATCTTCTTACAAAGAATTCTTCAACGCTTGTTCAACCTTTGGACAAAAAACCTACTTCGACTAGTGGATGATACCCCTATGATCCCGCCTCCGTCTGCTTCAAATCACCTCACTACAGTATATAAGCCACGTCTACGGGCCCCATGCTGTACATTCTACAAGATTGATGGCTGAACACATCGACTCCAGGCTGAGGGACTGATTACCTCATACTCCTCCCCTCCTTAGGGCCCTTTCCCCTTTGTATTGGGGCTGATGAAGCCACGTGTGGGGAAACGTTTCCTGAAAAAGATTCCCCTATGCTGCATAAGTGTCTCAATCTTCAAATTGTCGGTTTTTCCAAACCATTCATCACAACTGGTCAGACACTGCAGCATCATGGGATCTTCTTACAAAGAATTCTTCAACGCTTGTTCAAAACCCTTTTGGACAAAACCTACTTCGACTAGTGGATGATACCACTATGATCCCGCCTCCGTCTGCTTCAAGTCACCTCACTACAGTTATAAGCCACGTCCCACGGCCCTATGCTGTACATTCTACAAGATTGATGGACTGAACACATCGACTCCAGGCTGAGGGACTGATTACCTCATACTCCTCCTCTCCTTACGCCTTCCTCTTTGTATTGGACTGATGAAGCCACTGTGTGGCGAAACGTTTCCTGAATAAAGATTCCCATATGCTGCATAAGTGTCTCAATCTTCAACTTGTCGGTTTTTCAAACCATTCATCACAACATTCTTCTTTGCAAATATACAGGGTCTAAAGCCAGCAACAAACAACAAAAAACCTTTCATCCATGGACTGCTTGCAGAGGGAAAGGCAATGTTCGCGGCTTTCACTGAACCCACATAAAGGATCACTTGGACAATGAAATATGGATCCCAGGTTACAACCCTTTTAAACAGATTGACAGAGTGAACAGGAAAAAGGGGGGGGGGGTTGGCCTGTACTTTTGCAGAGTCACTTGTTTGCACAAAACGTTTAAACCCCTCAAAATGACGTAGGAAGTTTTACAGTAAAGGCAAACCAAACCTAGTCATTGTGGTATCTACAAGCCCCCGGGATGCAACATCCCAAATTCCGAACAGCTTTAAAAAATTTGACCACTGTTGGAAAATTTTCCAGCTCCTGCACCCAACTCTTCTCCGGGGGGATTTCAATTTAAAGGGGGGGGACCAAAATGGGGAAAAGCAAAATAATATTGTTTCATAATAAACCCCAAAGGGGGCAGTCTGATGAAAACTCACACTCACACACTTTTAAATTTGCACAAATTCAATTTAAAACCACAAAAAATAAGCTATAGCGGGAAAATACACTAGACCTCATATTCACTAACAAGATGATTGATAAAAAATGTCCCCATATCAAAAAAAAATACTCAATAAACATAATTGATTCAACATGTATGCGAGGAGCCCCAGACCGAAAAAATAACTGTCACGGGGGAACATTCCCAAAGCAACTTCAATAACAAAAACATAAAGTGGGATCAATAAACAAGTCCTAACCGATATAAGCTGGAAATATACTAAGCACACAGACCCAAACTGACAAGCCTAGCACAGATTAACTCGGTGCACTCGAGTAGCCACAAGCTTATTCCTCTAAGAAAAAGGAGGAGTAGATGTAAAATAGAATAAGAGACAGGCGCTCCCTTTACAGGCCGAAAGAATAACAAGAGCGGCTAAAATAGTCAATATATCTGAAATGCCCAGGAAGACACTGTCAGAGAAATAGCACGCATCGAACTTAACGAAAAGAATCCTTTAGGAGTCAGAATCGCGGAAGAACTATAAGCTATAATGAAATCGAAAGAAACCCAAAGTATTTCTTCTCCTATGCCAACTCAAACGAGAACAACGCCCAGTATTGGCCCCTACTTAAACAATATGTGTCCTACACAGTGACAGCAAGAAATGAGTGAGTCTACTCAAAGTCCCAATATGACTCAGTTTTTTAGCAAGCCGCTAACTCAGACTGAGAGTCCGAAGATCAAAATGAATTTTTATGAAGAGCCACAAATTTGATTACACAAGCCTATCCGATGTTAATCCTACGCCAAATGACTTCGAACAGCGATAGGACATGCCCATGCACTCTGCCCCAGGGCCAACTCATGGAATTCTGTTTCATCAAGAACTGCAAGAAGCCCCTATCACGAGCCTTTCCATCCTATTGAGAGGGAGCATGGACTCCGGGGGTCGTCCCTCCAGTTAACTAAAAACAACAACATAGCCCCACTCCACAAGGGGGCAGTAAAGCAACAGCAAAGACTACAACCAATTGCAATAACATCCCATATCATAAAAACTTTAAAGGTCCTAAAAGCAAGATCACCACCCATCTAGAAACCCATCATTACACAACCCAGAACATGGGTTTAAGAACAAGTCCGCTCCTGTCTGTCCTCAACTACTGGATCACTACGACAAGTCCTAAATGCACTAAAGACAAAAAGAATGCAGATTGTAATATATACAGACTTTGCAAAAGCTTCGACAATGGTAACCATGGCGTATAGCGCCAAAATGCGCGCTAAAGGATAACAGGAATTGTCCGTCGATGGAATCTATCAATTTCCTCACTAACAAAACACAGAGAGTAGTCTCACAGAGTAAAGTCCGAGGCAGCTACGGTTGAAAACTCTGTTCCACAAGCACATACTACTCCCATTCTTGTTCCTCGATCCTCATATCCACATAGACAAGGATGCAGCCCACAGCACCGGTCTTCCATTGTAGAAGACACCCGAATCGCATGACAGTGTCTTCCATTAGACACTGCAAGGCTCCAGCGGACAACCAAATCTTCAGTGGGCTTGCAGCAAAAACATATGAAGTTCAACGATGAGAAAATTTTCAAATTACTCAATAGGTACATGAGAAATTAAATCTCATCAGATTACAAAAACAAATTCTGTCCACGAAATAGAGCGAAACACCAACGTCAAAGACCTGGATGATTATTCGGAAGATCTCACCGTCAGACCATAACATTGTACAATCCATCTGCTAGAAAAATGAACAGGATGGATCATGAAACCTTCCAAAACTAGAGCCAAGACCCATGATACACTCTTCAGTCACTGTTCTATCTAGGCTGAATATTGCTGCTCTCACAACTGCACTTCAAAGGCAGGTGAAAATGCAGACCTAAAAATGTACAAGAACTTTCACGGCGCGTATAACGGAGATAAAACACCTCAATGTACTGGGAGCCCTTAGATTTCTAAACCGTATTCCCTGGAACCAGAGGGAGAGATACAATGATTATATACACCTGAAATCCTAGAGGGGAAAGTACCGAACTTGCACACGAAAATCACTCACTACGAAAGCAAATGCTTGCAGACGATGCACCATCCCCCAATGAAAAGCAGGTGCTCAGCACGTTAAGCAACAACTACAGAAAAATCCAATAAGAGTCAGGGGCCCGAGACTGTTCAACTCCTCCCAGCACACATAAGGGGATTACCAAAACCCCTGCAGCATCAAGCTGGCACGACAAGCACCTAAAGTCAGTTCCCTGATCACCGGGCTGTGGCTCGTACGTTGGTTGCGTGCAGCCAGCAGCAACAGCCTGGTTGATCAGCGCTGATCCACCTGGAGGCCTGGTCACAGACCGGCCGCGGGCTTGACTCCCCGAAACTTCTCTCCAGGTAAACTCCAGTAAGTCTCCATGGGAGGAGGCACAAGAACCTCCTCACTTCGGGACCAACTGTCCCTCCAGCCTACCCAAATATGGCCTCCTGGTCTGCAATCCCCCGCCCCAAGGGGACTAATGGTAATGGAGTCTGGAAGGTTGGATTTGAGAGGGACTGCACATCAGAAGCTTATTTCTGGGTAGCATTGAAAATTGGGTGGTCAAATGTTTGTTTAGTGGGCTGAATTCTAAAGACCTCCTAGTATGGGCCAACACCTGCTGCAGTGTGCCTCCTTTCTTATGTTCTTATGTTCTTATATAAGCTGCAACTCCGGCTCAGACTACCCTACCCTAGAAGGCCTGACATGGTGTCGATCAAAAAAACTCCATTAAACTTCACTTACACCTTGACCTCGGTCCTTTTAATCCACGTGTCTCATTCTCACGCTATTGTATGTTGAGTCCTTTTGATGGTGTCGCACAAAGAACATAAGACTAAAAAGAAATTGTAGGAAACACTGCAGAAGGCCTAAGGCCCATACGAGGCAGGTCCCTTATCCAAACGACATCTACCTAAACTACTCAAGAACAACTCCCGCAAAACCCCCCCCAACACCATCAAACCAGCCCCTCCCACTCAATATTTGGTCCAGTCCCTCTCTTAAAGCTACCCAAGGCCTAGCCTCTATCACCCCACTGGGAAACTGTTCCACGCATCCTACAACTCTGTAGAAAACCAGTACTTACCTATGTCCTTTCTAAATCTAAATTATCCAACTTAAATCCATTATTCCTGGTTCTTCCTGGTTCGACACCCTCAGTACATTATTCATGTCTCCTGTTATGCCCGCTCCACTTATCACTTCAATGATATCTCCCTCATTCTAACCCTCTCCCGAAGTGCAGATTTTAAGGCTTAAGTCTCTATCTTCATACGAGTTCCCTACACGTAATCATTTTAGTCAGTTCTACTCTGTATGTTCTCTAATATCTATGTCTACATCCTGTAGTAAGGGGACCAAAACTGAGTCAAGCATAATCTAAATGAGGCCCTCACTTAGTGATGTATAAAGCTGTAAAATAACTTTTTGGCCTTTCTGTTACTTATACTTTCTTGAATAAATCCAAGTAATCTGTTGGCCTTGTGCGCACACTGGGCACTCTGTCTTGGCTTTAGATTTCTGCTTACCATTACTCCCAAGTACCCCCCCTCTTCACATTCTGGAGACCAAGCTCTACTTCACCTAGATTATAGCTTTCTAGGTTATTTTACATTACCAAGGCAGTACCTTACACTATCCACATTAAACTTCATCTCATTTCTCAACCAAGACATTAATTTTTCAAATCGTCCCTGGATTCATTGATATCCTACTCCGAGTGCATTTATACGGCCTATCTTTGTATCATCAAGCAACTTACTCATGTCACTATATTCCTTCATCAAGGTCTTTAATGTATATTATGAACATTAAATGGTATAAAATACCGACATATTGTTAGGTAAGACACATATGCAACAGTATAGGTAATCTTTATTTCGAAACGATTCGCCTACACAGTAGGCTTCTTCAGTCGCGTACAGAAAAGTTGATAGAGCAGAAATACTTGAAGACGATGTAATCAGTCCATCACCCTTAAAGTTTCGAGGTGGGTCATCCCTTCATCTGGAGAAAGCAATGTTCGTTGTCTGAAACAATATGAAGTTGAAGTGACAGGATGGAGCCTTTATATAGTGCGCAGGAGGTGCGACGTAGGTTGCTTGGGAGGGCAGGTCCCTCTCAAACCCAGCCGTTCTCACGATAGAGAGTTCGAAGGTTATGGTCTGTACCAGAACCCTTGTGTTTGCAGTGTCCTGACAGAATGAACATTAAAATGGTAAACAATACCGACAGATTGATTCTAAGAACAGATGCAACAGTTAGGTACATTTATTTCGAAACGTTTCGCCTACACAGATTCTTCTTCAGTCGAAACATCAAAATGGTATACAATACCGACAGGTTGGTAGGTAAGACACAATATGCAACAGTTATGCAACTTTATTCCGAAACGTTTCGCCGACACAGATAGGCTCTTCATTCGTAATACAGAAAGTAGGCAGGAACTGTCAGTAGAGATGACGATGTAATCAAGTCCATCACCCATAAAGTCTAGAATTTGAGGTTGTCAGTCCGCTCGGGCCTGGAGAAGTTCAAGTACATAGTCAGAAACATTCTGAAATCAAAGCGACATGCGGAGACTTAAATACTGTCCGGAAGGAGAGGTGCAGAGTAGTAGTAGTAGTGAGAATGTACCACTGAAAAAAGGTCAGGGTCCCTCTCATATCCAAACAATTCTCACTTGAAAAGTTTGTCCAAGGTGTTTTTCGTGTATCAAGAAGCCAAGTGTTGCAGTGTCTGAAAAATGAACATCAATGGTATACATACCGACAGTTGTATGTAAGACACATAGGCAACAGTTAGTTAGGCAACTTTATTCCGAAACGTTTTCGTCGCCTACACAGTAGGCTTCTTCAGTCGAATACAGAAAGTAGCAGGAACAGTAGAGAAGACGATGTATCAGTCCCATCACCCTTAAAGTCGTAGAAATTTGAGGTTGTCAGTCCTCCGTTCGGCCTGGAGAAGTTAGTTCCATAGTCAGGAACTATCTGAAGATCAAGCGACAGTGCGGAGACTTTAAATAACTCGAAGGGAGGTGGCAGAGTAATAGTAATATGAGAATGTAGCCACTGAAAGGTCAGTCCCTCTCAGATCCACAATTCTCACTTGAAAAGTTTGTCCAAGGTGTTTCTGATCAAGATGCCAAGTGTTGCAGTGTCTGACAAAGAACGACTTTAAGGTGATGGAACTGATTACATCGTCTTCCTCTACCGTTCCCTCCTACTTTCCTGTATTCGACTGAAGAGCCTACTGTGAGGCAAACGTTCGGATAAAGTTGCCTAACTGTTGTCCCAGTGTCTACCTACCACCTGTCGTTATTGTATACATTTTGATGTTCATCTTGTCAGACACTGCAACACTTGCATTCCTTGAAAAAGAAACACCTTGGACAAACTTTCAAGTGAGAAGGTTGGATCTGAGAGGGACCTACCTTTCGAGTGGCGTAAATTCTCACTACTACTACTACTCTGCACCTCTCCTCCGACAGTATTTAAGTCTCCGCATGTCGTGATCTTCAGATGTTCCTGACTATGAACTGAACTTTCCCAGGCCGAGGGACTGACACCTCAAATCTACACTTTAAGGGTGATGGACTGATTACATCGTCTTCCTCTACTGTTCCTGCCTACTTTCAGTATTCGACTGAAGAAGCCTACTGTGTAGGCGAAACCGTTTTCGGAAATAAAGTTCCTAAACTGTTTGCCTATGGTCTTACCTTCTTCAGTCGAGTACAGAGAAAGTTGATAGAATGCAGATAATACATGAAGCGATGTAATCATCCTTCATTCTGTCTGACACTGCAACAAAGGGTATCTTGACAGACCATCAACTTCGACCTCTACTAGTGAGAACGGCTGGTTTGAGAGGGACCTGCCCTCCCAAAGCAACCTACGTCTCACCTCCTGGCACTATATAAAGCTCCATCCTGTCACTTCAACTTCATATTGTTTCAGACAAACGGAACATTGCTCTTCTCGCAACTGAGGGACTGACCACCTTCGAAAACTTTAAGGGTGATTGACTGATTACATCGTCTTCAAGTATCGTCTGCTTCTATCATCTTTTTCCTGTACTCGACTGAAAAGCCCTACTGTGTAGCGAAACGTTTTTTCGAAATAAAGGAACCTAACTGTTTGCATATGTGACTTAACCGAACAATCGTCTGTATTTATACATTTTAAGGTTCATTCTGTCAACACTGCAACACAAGGTATCTTGGTACAGCCATCAACTTCGACTCTTACTAGTGAGAACGGCTGGGTTTGAAGGGACCTGCCCTCCCTAAGCAACCTCCGTCTCACCTCCTGGCACTATATCAAAGCCCATCCTGTCCACATGCACTTCATATTGTTTCAGACAACGACCAATGCTCCTTCTCCATCTGAGGATGACCACCTCGAACTTTAGAGGGTGATGACATACATCGTCTTCAAGTATCTCTGCTTCTATCAACTATTCTGTACTCGACTGAAGAAGCCTACTGTGTAGGCGATACGTTTTCGAAATAAAGAATACCTGAACTGTCATATTTTATACCATTTTAATGTTTTCATTCTGTCAGACACTGCAACACAAGGATCTTGGTACAGACCATCAACTTCGACCATCTCCTAGTGAGAACGGCTGGTTTGAAGGGTCCTGCCCTCCCCAAAGGCAACCTCCGTCTCACCTCCTGGCATTATATAAAGGCCCATCCTGTCATTCAACTTCATATAGTTTCAGACAACGGAACAATGCTCTTCTCCGACCGAAGACGGACCACCTCAAAACTTAAGGGTGATGGACTGATACTTCGTCTTCAAGTATCTTCTGTTCTATCAACTTTTCTGTATCGACTGAAGAAGCCTACTGTGTAGCGAAACTTTTTCGAAATAAAGATACAGACTGTTCAATAATGTGTCTTACGTAACAATCTGTCCGGTATTTTATACCATTTTAATGTTCATTCTGTCAGCACTGCAACACTAGGGTATCTTGGTACAGACCATCAACTTCGACCTCTACTAGTGAGACGGCTGGTTTGAGAGGACCTGCTCCTCTCAAAGCAACCTCCGTCTCACTCCTGCACTATATAAAGGCTCCATCCTGTCACTTCAACTTCAAGTTTTTCAGACAACGAACAATGCTCTTCCTCCAACTGAAGGGACTGACCACCTCAAAACTTTAAGGTGAGTGACGATTAAACGTCTTCAAGTATCTTCTCTTCTATCCAACTTTTCTGTACTCGCTGAAGAACCTACTGTTAGAGCGAACAGTTTCGAAATAAAGATACCTGACTGTTGCATATGTGTCTTACGTAACAATCTGTCGGTATTTTATACCATTTTAATGTTCATACCATTTTAATGTTCAACTCTCTGCTTTCTATTTGGAAGACCATGCCTCAATCCATGGCTAGAACTTTACCTCCTATACATGAGCTGCCTCTTTTCTTAAGAGTCCTCTTTGTGGTACTCTTCGAAGGCTTTACTAAAAATCCAAATAACATATCCAATTCCCTTATCACTGTCAACTGCCTCAAATGTTCTATTGAAGAACCGTCAGTAAGTTTGTCAGGCAGAACGACCTCTCGTGAAATCCCAGCTGAAGATTCAATTATCAAGTTAGCTTCTCAAGGTGACTTCTGATGATGTCCCTATAATTGTTTCTAATAACTTGCCACTATAGAATGTCAGCTTATTGGACGGTAAATTTGAAGGAGGGACTTATTCCCCTGATTTTGACTATAGGAACCACATTAGCCATCATCACATCTCTGGAACAACAACTGGGTACTGATGGACGCATTGAATACACTCGTTAATGGCTGACTAGCTCCATCTTGCATTCCTTAAGTACCCTTGAAACAACTCATCGGTCCCGGGGACTTTATTTGTTTCAGTTTGTCTAATCAGTTTTAGTAACCATGTCCCTCGTGACAGTAATATTAGTCTTAAATTCCATCAGGATCTAAATATTGTATAATTATGAATCTCATTTTCTTCAGCTCTTTAAAAACTGACAAAAAATAGTCATAAATTAAGGAACGCCCACCCCACATTTCCATTTCATTATCCTCAGCCTGTCCCATTCCCAGATTTCAGAGGTCCTACTTTTTCCTTACCTTCCGTCCTATACACTTGAAAGAACCCCTTTGGATTATCTTTGATTCATTAGCGACTCTAATTTCATAGTCACTTTAGCCTTTCTTAATCCCTTTTTTACTTCTTTAAGCTGTACATATTGGTCCGAAGGTTAACCTCTCCTCTTCTGACGCGCCCTATAAATTCCCCTTTCTCCCTATAATGCTTTAACCTCCTGTTATCCCATTGGATCGTTATATTAGACCTAATTTCTCTCTGGGGAAAGTAATACCCTGGGCACTGTGTACATATTAAGAAAACAATCATAAAAGCAGATCCCTTCATATTCATAAGTATGATTCTCGTCAATAAAATCATTATCTCGATAACCCCAATTCAGATTAGACAGATGTTCCCAAAGTCCAATATACTCGGCAAACGAAAATCGGGATTTTTAAACTGTGTTTATCATTATTCTTGCATTCCCAATTAATGCAAAAGGTGGATGGATTGTGAATCACATGCGCCAATCTCTCAGTGATCTCCAGATTATTCACTAGTGTTTCCTATTTTGAACAAGACTAGGTCCTAGCAAATTAATTACACCCCTGTAAGGTTCAGTTACACTCTGTTTTTCAGAAAACAGTCCTGAACTGTTCCAGAAGTCACTGGACTCTAGATTACCTGTCCAAAGAATTCCAGTCAACTTTGGCTAAAGTTAAAATCCCCCACTATGACTACGTTACAGTGTCCACAGCCCTAACAATTACGTCCCAAAGAAGTCTCCTCTATCGTTGATCCAAGCCTGAGGTCGGTATATTACACCCTAGAAGTTAGTTTATCTTGACCCTTCCACGAACTCTACCCCAAGACGCAGTTACTGCTCCCAACCTCTTTTTATACCTTTGTTATGCAACAATTAAAATTTTCTCAACATACAATGCAACTCCTCCCCCCTTCCATTACATCTATCCACATTGAATAACTTAAATCCCTGACTAATACACTCAGCTGTCATATCCCGACTCTTTAAATCATACAACGTTTTTTCAGTAATGCAATGATATCAAAATCCCAGGCACATGCTACCAAACTAGTTCATTAATTTTATTTTCTTGCACTTCTACTGTTCGCATATAATACCATCATATGTTTTTTCTTCTCCACATTTTTCCTATCATCTTTGTTTTCACAATTTTCTGAAATAACGAGCAGTAACCTCAGAGTTCCTCCATGACCAGTTACTATTAAGATCTTAATATCTGAGCATAAGTCAATATATCCAATACTCATTATTAAACGAATTTCTAAAACCCAACCTCTAAATACTCTAGATTAAAGTCCTAACAACCCCCTCCCCTGAGTTAGCAAGAAAACCCACACCTGCCCTGGATAAGTGAATCCCATCCCTGGCATACATGTCATTTCGGCCATAGAAGTTGTCCCAGTTGTCCAATGAAATGGTACTGCATTATCCTGACAGTGTTTATCCAGCCAACAATTCATACCAATTGTCTGGACCAACCATTCTTACCATCACCTCTTCTTGCTAAATGCCACATATAACAGGGCGCCCCCCCTTCATCCTAATAATGTCTTATAGCTGTCCTGAACTTTCTAACTAAATCCTCACTTCTACGTTTGCCTACATCTTTGCCTCCAGCACTGAGGCAAATAATAGGATTGAATCCCATTAACGTTCATGATGTTTGTCAAGCCGGCTACATGTCCTCCATCCCAGCCCCAGGAAAAGCATACCTTTGTCCTCCTACTACCTGTCCCTTCAAGCAGAATCCCTATCCATGTATCTATCTGGCTATCCCAACAACAACAATATTACTTACCTTCCTTGTCGTTCGTCGTGACGACCCAGTAGTAGACTCATCATTCTTCGGTAGCACCGAGAATGCGTTGGTGGTTTCCACGGGAGTTTCACAGCAGTCTCTTTCTTTCTTCATCGTTTCTGGCTTCCATTCGTCTTCTTGATCGTCACTTCGTCGTCCCCTCTGTCCAGCCACTGACCACGATCCCTTCTTGACCTGAGGACTCCGAAACAGGATGGACCACTACGAAATCCTCTTGGTTTTCCTCGTCAATCGCCCGTCTCTCCATCTTCGCAGCCTTCCATTCTTCCTTAAGTTGCGGTAAAGTTGCTCGATGGAGGGCATCTTGGTTCAGTCCACGGGAGCAAACAAGACACTTCTCAACAGAGTTAAGTACAGTCAGCACTCAAAGTACAGTCACCACTCAAGAGCACACAACAGTCTTCCACAGAGCTAAGTACACGTCACCATGAGCTAAGTACACGTCACCACTGACTAAGTACACGTCCACCACCCATCTAAGTACACGTCACCACTGAGCTAGTACACGTCACCATGCCTCCGTATGGCCAGTAGGCCTTCTGCAGTGTTCCTACATTCTTATGTTCTTATTAGACTGGGAAATTAATTTCACAGCCGAGTTGAATACAGTTCTCTTGGCTATCATTCACATTGTGATAATGTCCACCTCGTTAAGAACATAAGAACATAAGAAAGGAGGAACACTGCAGCAGGCCTGTTGGCCCATACTAAGCAGGTCCCTCTTTAACAATTCATCCCACTAACAAAACATTTGAAACAACCCAATTTTCAATGCCACCCAAGAAATAAGGTCTGATGTGAAAGTCCCACTCAAATCCAACCCCTCCCACTCATGTACTTATCCACCTAAAATTTGAAACTACATAAAGTCCTAGCCCTCTATAACCCAACTAGGTAACTTTCCACTCATCAACACCCTATTTCCAAACCAATACTTCCTAAGTCCTTTCTAAATCTAAACTTATCTAATTTAAACCCAATTATGCGGGTTCTCTCTTGAGAGATATCCTCAAGACATTGTTAATATCCCCTTTAATATACCTATCTTCCACTTATACACTTCGATCAGGTCTCCCCTCATTCGTCGTCTAACACGTGAATGTATCTAAGAGTCTTCAATCTTTCTTCCTAAGGAGATTTCTAATGCTAGTATTAATTAGTCATCCTACCGCTTATGTTTTCTAACGAATTATTCCCAATCTGTAATATGAGACCATAATTGAGCTGTCATATCTAGGTGAGGCCTTACTAAGGATGTATAAAGCTGCAGTATGACTTCCTCTGGACTTCGGTTGCACACTTCTTGATATAAATCCCAGTAATCTATTTGCCTATACGTACGCTTTAGGCATTGCTGTCTTTGTACGAAAGGTATTAATACCGACAAGATAATAAGACACAAGAGCACAGGTGTCTTACCTCTCATCTTGTCGGTATTATATACCATCGTACACCACTTTGTCAGAACACTGGCAACATCATGGAATCTTAATTCTGAGGACAAGTACATACCGTTACAACTACAACTACTACTACAACTACCCATCTCTTTGGGAAGGACCTTCTTCCACTGGGAATCCCGCCCACCCAGTGAAATTTGCCCTCGTCTGCCTTCACCTGACGTTACTATATAATCGCCAGGATTCTTTCTTCTCTTCAGAATCTCCACGACCTATGTGCTGTTCTCCCCTAGCACCTAGGTTTGAGGGACTGCTTACCTCATCTTCTGTTCATAGTCTACTGTCTTCAAGTTTATGTCCTGGATATTTGTAATGATAAAGCCACTGGATGTCGAAACGTCTACAATAAAGATTACCCAGATGTTGCACATGTGCTTACTCTCATTGCTGTCCTTGGTTTAAGGTTGCTGCACCATAACCCCCAAGTCCCTTTTCGCAATCTGAATGTTAAGTTCTACATTATTTAACCTATAAGTGCTAGGGTTAAGGACACTCCCGAGCTTCAGACCTTGCATTTATTCTACATTGAACTGTATCTGCCACTTTTCCGACCAAGAGTAGAGTTTGTCTAAATCCTCCGTGAGTTCCCTAACATCTACGATTGAATCAATATCCTACCTATCTTCGGTCATCGGCGAATTATGCACATATCACTAGTAATTCCTCATCAAGATCAATTGATATATAATATAAGCAACAACGGGCCCAAGACTGATCCCTGTGAACGCCACTTGTTACTGATCCCCACTCGGATTTAACCCATTTATGGACACTCTTTGCGTCCCTGTTCTGGAGCCATGTTCGATCCACGAGACACCCTTCCCCCACTGCCATGAGCTTGCTCTTCTTCCAAACCGTCTTTGGGCAGAAACTCTATCATATGCCCTTACTAAAATCAAGTAAATAATATCAAATTCTTTATCGTGGTCAACAGCCTCAACGCTTTACTAAGAAAGTTACTAATTTAGTTAGACAAGACCGGCCTCTGTGAATCCATGCCTGAGTATCATTAATCAAGCTATGCTTATCAGATTGCTTCTTAGAAACCACTATAATTGAATCTAGTAATTTGCCTACAATTTGAGGTCAGGCTTATGGGACGGTAATTTGACGGTAACGAATTGTCCCCAGTTTTAAAAATAGTTATTACATTAGCCATCTTCCACATATCAGACTCTGCACCTGTGTGAAGAGATAAAATAAAAATATTAGTTAATGTTCACAGACGTCCATTTTGCATTCCTTTAGAACCCTTGAAAAAAAACCTCATTAAAAAAGAAAAAAAACAGACCCGTGACTTAATTTGCTTCAGTCTGTCTAACTGCTTTCACAACCATATCACTAGTGCACTGGATGTTACATAATTTATCTTCTTCTGATCCACTATAAAAATTAATTAACCGGAATATTATTAGTGTTTCCTGGTAAAAACCGAGAGAAAAAATTTTTTAAAATCGACACATTTCATTCTCTTTGTCAGTAAAGATGCCAAAGTTTTATTTTTATGGACCTATCTTATCTCTGACTTTTGTTCTATATACCTGAAAAAACTTTTTTGGGTTTAGTTTTAGAATCCCTAGCAACTTTAATTTCATAGTCCCTTAAGCGTTTTCTTATCCTTTTTAATGTCCCTCTTTATGTCAATATACTGATTCATAAGATGACCTCGCCTCTTTTGATACGCCCTATAAATTTCCCCTTTCTTATGCCCTATAATATTTCTGCTATATAATATCCAACCATTTTGGGGCATTTCGATTTGATCTAATTTCCTTATAAGGGATAAACGTTCTTTGGCAGCATGTAGTGTGTTCAGAAAACTGTCATATTGATAGCTCCCTTTCGTTACCCCCATTCAACAGCTGATAAGTGTTCTCTATTCCCATCGTAATTCAGCTAAGCGAAAATCTTGGACTGTTACTGAAGTATCCCCTACTATCATACTTCCATACAATTCTACAGGTAATTGAGTGGGTCGCGAGCACCCAGTTCCCTCTGAAACTCTAAATTATTAAGAAGGGATTCATTGTTTTGCCAGAAACTAAGTCAACAAGGGTATATTTCCCCTTGTAGTCTGTCACAGAACTGCTTCAAAAACAATCCTGAACACTTCTAAGAATCGTACGATTCTAAATTCCCAGTCAAGAAATTCACCAATCAATATGACTAAAGTTAAGTCTCCTAGAAATACTACATTATCGTGCCTTATGGCCCTAACAATTTCCTCCCATAGTAGTCACCCCTGTCCCTATCTAAATTTGGGGACGGATATCACCTAAAGTTAATTTTATGCCCCACTGAAAATTCTTCCAAACAGACTCAGTAATTTGTTTACTTCAGACTTAATACCCGTTTTTATGCAACAGTTCAACGATCTCGACATACAATGCCACCCCACCCGCCTTCCCGATACTTTCAATCTACTTGGAACAATTTAAAAACCCTGAATGTGATCAATCTGCAGGCATGTCCCAATTTTATGATTTAAACCACGTCTCAGTAATGGCAAATACATCTAGTTCCTGCACTAGCAACTATCTCAACTCGTCTTATTCCTAGCACTTGCGACTAATTGTGTAATATATACTTAAGGACCTCCTATCTCTTTACCCTTCCTGCTCCTTTCTGTATTTCTAACTAAACCTATTACTGTCCATTGTCAATTTGGCCACTGGCTTCAATATCCTCCGCATTTGCCTATTACTAGTTCTCCTAGTACTCCATGTTACTAACCCAGCGACTTCACAGTTTTCCCTGCCAAAACCCATACCACTAACTATTCCTAGTTTTAAAGACCAAACAGCTCCCTCCACTGCGTGGCCAGTGCAACCGCCCCTCTCGCGACCTACCGCTCTTCTCAACCCCGGCCGCCCCCAAAATCACCGTCCCACCCCATCACCTAGACAAGTGAACCCCATCCCTGGCCATACATGTCCAATTTCTGCCAAGAAGAGGTCCCAGTGTCAATGAATGTTACTGTCATTTTCCTTACAGTATTTGGTCCAGCCAGCAATTGACACCAATTGCACTGAACAACCATTCATTTTCCAACTCCTCACCTTGGCAAAATGCCACATATGACAGTGTCCCACCCTTCTTCCTAATTAATCTTTATTGCTGACCTATACCCTGCTAATCAGTCCTCACTCCTACGTCAGCCAACATCGTTGCCTCCGGGGCACTGAGACAAGATAATAGGATAGCTCTCGCAATACCTCTCTGATGTCAGCCAGACGGCTAACAATATCCTTCATCCCAGCCCCAGGAAAACACACTCTCTGCCTCCTACTCCTATCCTTCAAACAGAATGCCCTATCCATGTACCTAATCTGGCTATCCCCAACAACAACAATGTTTTTACCTTCCTTGGCGTCGTCCGTAGTGATGCTCCGAGTAGTCGACCACCCAGAATTTTGATTCCCTTCATCACATGGTCCTGCATATACAGAACTGGTTAAGTCACATTTTTAGCAAACATAAAGGCGCTGTTTACAACTTACAAGTCCAATGCAGTATGACAACAAGGAGGGGCAGCAACGAGTCACCGCTTCGCTGCCAGACGTAAGTACCGCTCGCCTAATCTGTGGTTGCATGTTGTGTCAGAATTACTGGTGTCTGCATACTGGAAGCTGAGGCTCGCTCACTCCTGCCAACTATTACCGGAATTAGAGTAAATAACATCGAAATGGTGGAGATAAGAGTGATGGGTGCGTGTAAGGATGGCTTGAATGGATAGTAATGGATACCAACACGCGCGCAACACACACACACTCACACACACACACACACACACACACCTAGGACAAAATGATAACTAACACCTACACACCTACACACACACAACAGGCCTAGTGTCTAATCGACATGTGCCTAGGACAAAATGGTAACTAAACACACACACACACACACACACACACACACACACACACACACACACACACACACACACACACACACATACACACACACACACACACACACCCACAAGCACACATGTTTTTCAGGCACTTGTAGAAGCTGAGTAGACTTAGTATTATTGATACATAGAAGGGCGAGGTGCAGTTAAGTGAGGAGGATTATTTCTGGGCACACAGAAACATAAATGCACGCACGCACGCACCCATGCACTCACACACACACACACACACACACTCTCCAAGTGGAGAGAGTAACAGGAATAGGCTGGGAAAAACCAAACTACAAAAGGGGGAACTACTCAGGCATGAGGAACTTCCTTCAAGACATTCAGTGGGAGAGGGAACTGACAGGAAAACCAGTACAAGAAATGATGGACTATGTGGCAACAAAATGCAAGGAGGCAGAGGAGAGGTTTGTTCCCAAGGGAAACAGAAATAATGGGAAGAACAGAACGAGTCCTTGGTTCACCCAAAGGTGTAGGGAGGCAAAAACTAGGTGTACTAGAGAATGGAAAAGGTACAGAAGACAGAGAACTTAGGAAAATAAAGAGATTAGCCGAAGAGCCAGAAACGAATATGCACAGATAAGAAGGAGGCTCAGAGACAATATGAAAATGACATAGCATCAAAAGTAAAGACTGACCCGAAGCTGTTGTACAGCCACATCAGGAGGAAAACAACAGTCAAGGACCAGGTAATCAGACTGAGGAAGGTGATGGGGAATTCACAAGAAACGACCGAGAGGTATGTCGGGAGCTCAACATAAGATTTAAAGAGGTATTTACAGTGGAAACCAGTAGGACTCCAGGAAATCAAAACAGGGGGGCACACAAGCAAGTGCTGGATGAGGTACATATAACCAAGGAGGAGGTGAAGAAGCTGCTATGCGAACTTGACACCTCAAAGGCGGTGGGACCAGACATCTCTCCATGGGTCCTTAAAGAGGGAGCAGAGATATTGTGTGAGCCATTAACAAAGATCTTCAACACATCATTTGAAACTGGGCAACTCCCTGAGGTATGGGAAATGGCAAATGTAGTCCCAATTTTTAAAAAGGGAGACAGACATGAATCACTAAACTACAGACCTGAATCACTAACGTGTATAGCATGCAAGGTCATGGAGAAGATCATCAGGAGGAGAGTGGTGGAGCACCTGGAAAGAAACAAGTGTATAATTGACAACCAGCACGGTTTCAGGGAAGGAAAATCCTGTGTCACAAACCTACTAGAGTTTTATGACAAGGTGACAGAAGTAAAACAAGAGAGAGAGGGGTGGATCGACTGCATATTTTTGGACTGCAAGAAGGCTTTCGACACAGTTCCTCACAAGAGGTTACTGCAAAAGCTAGAGGATCAGGCACACATAACAGGAAAGGCACTGCAATGGATCAGAGAATACCTGACAGGGAGGCAACAACGAGTCATGGTACGCGACGAGGTGTCAGAGTGGGCGCCTGTGACAAGCGGGGTTCCACAGGGGTCAGTCCTAGGACCTGTGTTGTTCTTGGTATATGTGAACGACATAACGGAAGGGATAGACTCAGAAGTGTCCTTGTTTGCAGATGATGCGAAGTTAATGAGAATAATCAAATCGGATGAGGATCAGGCAGGATTACAAAGAGACCTGGACAGGCTACAAGCCTGGTCCAGCAACTGGCTCCTTGAATTTAACCCCTGCCAAATGCAAAGTCATGAAGATTGGGGAAGGGCAAAGAAGACCGCAGACACAATATAGTTTAGATGGCCAAAGACTGCAAACCTCACTCAAGGAAAAAGATCTGGGGGTGAGTATAACACCGAGCATATCTCCTGAGGCTCACATCAATCAGAGAACTGCTGCAGCATACAGGCGCCTGGCAAACCTACGGATAGCATTCCGATACCTCATCTGGAGTTTATCTGGAGATTATCTGGAGAGAGTTCCGGGGGTCAACGCCCCCGCGGCCCGGTCTGTGACCAGGCCTCCTTAGGTCAGTGTCCCAGGATGCGACCCACACCAGTCGACTAACACCCAGGTACCCATTTTACTGATGGGGAACATAGACAACAGGTGGAAAGAAACACGTCCAATGTTTCTACTCTGGCTGAGAATCGAACCCAGGCCCTCACCGTGTGAAGCGAGAGCGTTAACCACCAGGCCACCAGAGCCCTGTAAGGATTCGTTTAAGACTCTGTATACCATTTACGTCAGGCCCATACTGGTGTATGCAGCACCAGTTTGGAATCCACACCTAGTCAAGCACGTCAAGAAATTAGAGAAAGTGCAAAGGTTTGCAACAAGACTAGTCCCAGAGCTACGGAGATTGTCCTACGAAGAAAGGTTGAGGGAAATCGGCCTGACGACACAGGAGGACAGGAGGGTCAGGGGAGACATGATAACGACATATAAAATACTGTGCAGAATAGACAAGGTGGACAAAGACCGGATGTTCCAGAGAAGGGACACAGACACAAGAGGTCACAATTGGAAGTTGAAGACTCAGATGAATCAAAGGGATGTTAGGAAGTATTTCTTCAGTCGTAGAGTAGTCAGGCCATGGAATAGCCTAGAAAGTGACGTAGTGGAGGCGGGAACAATACATAGTTTTAAGGCGAGGTATGATAGAGCTCATGGGGCAGGGAGAGAGAGGACCTAGTAGCAATCAGCGAAGAGGCGGGGCCAGGAGCTGTGATTCGACCCCTGCAACCACAAATAGGTGAGTACAAATAGGTGAGTACACACACACACACAAAAGTGTTGGATGACATAAATACGAATGAGGAGGTGAAGAAACTGCCAAGGGACGTCGATACCTCAAAGGCAATGGGACCGGACATCTCCCCGTGGGTCCTTAGAGAGGGAGTGGATATGCTGTGTGTACCACTTACCACAATCTTCAACACGTTCCTGGAAACTGGGCAACTACCTGAGGTATGGAAGACAGCAAATGTAGTTCCCATTTTTAAAAAGGGAGACAGAAAAGAGGCACTATAGACCAGTGTCTCTGACGTGTATAGTATGAAAAGTTATGGAGAAGATTATCAGGAGGAGAGTGGTGGAGCACCTGGAACGGAACAAGATAATAAATGAAAACCAGCATGGGTTCATGGAAGGCAAATCCTGTGTCACAAAGCTTCTGGACTTTTATGATAAAGTAACAGAATCGCGAGAGAGAGGGATGGGTTGATTGCATTTTCTTGGACTGCAAGAAGGCCTTTGACACAGTTCCTCATAAGAGATTAGTGCAGAAGCTAGATGATCAGGCGCATATAACAGGAAGGGCACTGCAATGGATCAGAGAATACCTGACAGGGAGGCAACAACGAGTCATGGTACGTAATGAGGTATCACAGTTGTAGACAGCCTGTACTGTCCGCACAGACAGCCCATGCTGTCTGCCAGCTTAGTTCATATTTCGCGCCACTCAAGTGCTGCCATCTATAGGCCTTGCCACTTCAGTATGCCCAGACTTGCCTCGCTCTCACTCACACAGCGGCCTAGCAGCAACACACAAGTACTCCCAGCTCTCTCTCGTGGGCATGGCCCTGCCCGGGCCATGGGCACAAACACACAAGCCTGTGTAACCCACAACGAGTTAACAATAAACAAAGAAGCCTCCGAAGAAGTTTATCATTAACACCGCTCTACAGCCTCACCAAACAATCCCGTTATACAGTGGGCGCCTGTGACGAGCGGGGTCCCACAGGGGTCGGTCCTAGGACCAGTGGTATTTTTGGTATATGTGAACATGATGGAAGGTTTAGACTTAGAAGTGTTCCTGTTCGCAGACGATGTGAAGTTAATGAGGAGAATTAAATCAGATGAGGATCAGGCAGAACTTCAAAGAGACCTGGACAGGCTGGACACCTGGTCCAGCAACTGGCTTCTTGAATTTAACCCGCCAAATGCAAAGTCATGAAGATCGGGGAAGTCCACAGAAGACCACAGACGGACTATAGGCTAGGTGGCCAAAGACTGCAAACCTCACTCAAGGAGAAAGATCTTGGGGTGAGTATAACACCAAGCACGTCTCCGGAAGCACTCATCAACCAGATAACTGCTGCAGCATATGGGCACCTGGCAATCCTGGAAATAGCGTTCCGATACCTTAGCAAGGAATCGTTCAAGACACTGTACACCGTGTACGTCAGGCCCATACTGGAGTATGCAGCACCTGTTTGGAATCCGCATTTGATTAAGCACGTCAAGAAATTAGAGAAAGTGCAAAGGTTTGCAAGAAGGTTAGATCCAGAGCTCAGGGGAATGTCCTATGAAGAAAAGTTAAGGGAAATCGGCCTGAGGACACTGGAGGACAGGAGGGTCAGGGGAGACATGATAACGACATATAAAATACTGCGAGGAATAGACAAGGTGGACAAAGACAGGATGTTCCAGGGAGGGGACACAGAAAAGAGGTCACAATTGGAAGTTCAAGACTCAGACGAGCCACAGGGATGTTAGGAAGTATTTCTTCAGTCATAGAGTTGTCAGGCAGTGGAATAGCCTAGAAAGTGGAGGCGGGAATCATACATAGTTTTAAGACGAGGTTTGACAAAGCTCATGGTGCAGGGAGAGAGAGGACCCAGTAGCAACCGGTGAAGAGGCGGGGCCAGGAGCTAAGACTCAACCCCGGCAACCACAAATTGGTGAGTACACACACACACACACACAGATGAGTCACAGAGACGTTAGAAAGTATTTCTTCAGTCATAGAGTGGTCAGGAAGTGGAACAGTCTGACAAGTGATGTAGTGGAGGCAGGAACCATGCAAGGTTTTAAGATGAGGTATGATAAAGCTCATGGAGCAGGGAGAGAGAAGACCTAGTAGCGTTCAGTGAAGAAGCGGGGCCAGGAGCTGAGTCTCGACCCCTGCAACTACATTAGGTGAGTACACACACGCACGCACACACACACACACACACACACACACACCCTCCACCACTTGAACACAAACACGTACCCTCCCCCTCCCCTAACCACCTCTCCCCCTTTCCTAAGCACCTCACCTTAGCCACCTACCCCTCCCCCAACCACCTAACCCCTCCCCAACCCATCTAACCCCCCAACTACCTCCCTCCCTCCAATAACCATCCTCCCCCTACCCCATAACCATCCATCCCCTCTCCCACACATGTACTCCCCCCTCCCCTTACCACCTCTCCCCCTTCCCTAACCACCTAACCCTAGCCACCTACCCCTCCCCCAAACCATCTAACCCCCTCCCCCAACTATCTCTACCCCTCCAATAACCATCCTCCCCCTCCCCCTAACCACCCGTCCCCCCTTCTGTGGAGCAATGGGGGAACCTAGAACCAGGATAAGGGCAAGGGGCTCCAAGGACGAATCTGGGAGGGAGGAATGGAGGCAGAGCTCAAAAAAAGGGAGGAAGAGTGGGGAAGGAGACTAGATGAGCTGGAAAGGAAGATGGAAGAGAGGTTACCAGAAGAATGCAGAAGGTGGAAGCAACAGGCCACAGCAGCAGAAATCAAGATAGAGAGATTAGAAGAGGAGCTGAGACATCTGAAACAGCACAGAGACAAAGATATTACAGAAGTAGCATCGGCAATGGCTACATCAGACACAGACAACAGGTCTGAAGGAAGCATGGAAACTAAACTGTATGCAGAGGTCCTGTCAAACCCACATGGGGCCAAAACAAAGGCAGGGAGCACACTAGGACAGAATGAGAGGTTGGAAGACATTGAAGGAACTAGGACATGTGCAGGGACCATACCAGATACCTGTGAGGGCCAGGGACAGGTGAGCAGGAAGGACAAACCAAGAAGCATAGGGGCCATAACTAGGGAAGGGACTGAAGGAAGGAACACCCCACGGGAAGGAACTAAAACACATCAGAGGATGCAATGGGAGTCACAGTGGGAGGTAAGAGATAAGATTTCGTTCGGATTTTTAACCCCGGAGGGTTAGCCACCCAGGATAACCCAAGAAAGTCAGTGCGTCATCGAGGACTGTCTAACTTATTTCCATTGGGGTCCTTAATCTTGTCCCCCAGGATGCGACCCACACCAGTCGACTAACACCCAGGTACCTATTTGCTGCTAGGTGAACAGGACAACAGGTGTAAGGAAACGTGTCGAAATGTTTCCACCCGCCGGGAATCGAACCCGGGCCCTCCGGTGTGAAGCGGGAGCTTTAGCCACCAGGCCACCGGGCCACCCAAGGTGGAAAGGGAGAGATCCATGTTTATCTATGGGCTAGACGAAGCTAAAGGGGAAACTTATGATGAAAGAAAGCAGGAGGAGAAAAAAGTGAAGATATCATGAAGGTGATAGGCGAGGGGGACATGACCCAGGTGGCAAATTTTCGGAGAATTGGATGGTTCACAAAGAAAAGAAATCGGCCTCTCAAAGTAATTTTCAAGGCAGAATCAACCCGAACCATGATCCTGCAGGAGAAAGCACGGCAGAGAGGCAAGCAGGAGTTCCCGAGTGTGTCCCTCGATCGAGACAGAACACAGGATGAAAGGAAGACGATGAAATAGAGAGTTCAAAAACGAAAGGAGAAATGGGAGGAAATGAGAAAGGAGAGCAGAATAACCCAGGATCAAATGGAAGGACAAGCGCACCCCCCAGAAACACCTGCAGAAGGACTCCAGCCACGACACCCCCAAGGCAACTGAACAATCCAAACCAACCATCACACACCAATCCCTCTGTTCCCACCCCCCGCACCACAGTTACAGTATTAGAACAGAAGTTGAAGGTTTGGTACACAAATGCAGATGGATTAACGAATAAACATGAGGAATGGCAAGAAAGAATCAACGAGAAGTCCCCAGACATCATAGCAGTTACAGAAACAAAACTCACGGAGACAATAACAGATGCCATCTTCCCACCAGGATACCAGATCATGAGGAAAGATAGAAGGGGCAGGGGGGGAGGTGGGGTTGCTCTGCTCGTAAAAAACAGATGGAAATTCGAGAAAATGGAAGGCATAGATGAGACGGGAGAAAGAGACTACATAGTAGGTACACTTCAGTCTGGGGAACACAAAGTGGTCATTGCAGTGATGTATAATCCACCACAGAACTGCAGGAGGCCAAGAGAGGAATATGAAGAGAGCAACAGAGCAATGGTGGACACACTTGCTGAGGTGGCAAGAAGAGCTCACTCCAGCAGAGCAAAGTTGCTGGTTTGGGGATTTCAACCACAGGGAGATTGGCTGGGAAAACCTGGAGCCACATGGGGGTCCCGAAACATGGAGAGCCAAGATGTTGGACGTGGTGCTGGAAAACCTCATGCACCAACATGTTAAGGACACTACCAGAGTGAGAGGGGAGGATGAACCAGCAAGATTGGACCTTGTGTTCACCCTGGGCAGCTCAGACATTGATGACATCAAGTATGAGAGTCCCCTAGGAGCTAGCGACCACGTGGTTCTGTGCTTTGAATACTAGTAGTAGCTGCAAGTGGAGAGAATAACAGGAGTTAAATAGGAAAAGCCTGACTATAAAAGAGGGGACTACATAGGGTTGAAGAACTTCCTGCGGGAGGTCCAGTGGGGCAGAGAACTGGCAGGAAAGCCAGTAAATGAAATGATGGAATATGTAACAACAAAATGCAAGGAGGCAGTGGAAAGGTTTATTCCCAAGGGCAACAGTAACAATGGGAAGACCAGAACGAGGCCCTGGTTTACCCGACGGTGTAAGGAGGCAAAAACAAAGTGCAATAGAGAATGGAAAAAGTACAGAAGGCAGAGAACACACGAAAATAGGGAGATCAGTCGCAGAGCCAGGAATGAGTATGCACAGGTAAGGTGGGAGGCCCAGCGACAGTATGAAAATGACATAGCATCGAGAATCAAGACTGACCCGAAACTGTTGTATAGCCACATCAGGAGGAAGACAGCAATCAAAGACCAGGTGATCAGATTAAGGACAGAAGGTGGAGAACTCACATGATCAGGAGGTATGTGAGGAGCTGAACAGGAGATTTAAGGAAGTTTTCACAGTAGAGACAGGAAGGGCTGTGGGAAGACAGCACAGAAGGGAACATCAAGAGGGAATATACCAACAAGTGTTGGATGACATACGAACAACTGAGGAGGAGGTGAAGAAGCTCCTAAGTGACCTTGACACCTCAAAGGCGATGGGACCGGACATCTCCCGATGGGTCCTTAGAGAAGGAGCAGAGAGGCTGTGCGTGCCTCTAACCACAATCTTCAACACATCCCTTGAAACTGGGCAACTACCTGAGAAATGAAAGACAGCTAATGTAGTCCCCATATTTAAGAAAGGAAACAGAAACAAGGCTCTAAACTACAGACCTGTGTCTCTGACATGTATTGTGTGCAAAGTCATGGAGAAGATTATCAGGAGGAGAGTGGTCGAACACCTGGAAAGGAACAAGATTATAAATGAAAACCAGCATGGGTTCATGGAAGGCAAATCTTGTATCACAAACCTCCTGGAGTTTTATGACAAGGTAACAGATGTAAGACACGAGAGAGGGGGGTGGGTAGATTGCGTTTTCCTAGACTGCAGGAAGGCCTTTGACACAGTTTCCCACAAGAGATTAGTGCAGAAGCTGGAGGATCAGGCGCATATAACAGGGAGGGCACTGAAATGGATAAGGGAATACCTGACAGGGAGGCAGCAACGAGTCATGGTACGTGAAGAGGCATCACAGTGGGCGCCTGTGACGAGCGGGGTCCCACAGGGGTCAGTTCTAGGACCAGTGCTATTTTTGATATATGTGAACGACATGATGGAAGGAATAGACTCTGAAGTGTCCCTATCGCAGATGATGTGAAGTTGATGAGAAGAATTAAATTGGATGAGGATGAGGCAGGACTGCAAAGAGACCTGGACAGGCTGGACATGTGGTCCAGCAACTGGCTTCTCGAATTCAATACAGCCAAATGCAAAGTCATGAAGTTTGGGGAGGGGCAAAGAAGACCGCAGACAGAGTATAGGCTAGGTGGACAAAGACTAGAGACGTCACTCAGGGATAAAGACCTTGGGGTGACCATAACACCGAGCACATCACCGGAGGCACACATCAACCAAATAACTGCTGCAGCATACGGGCGCCTGGCAAACCTGAGAATAGCGTTCCGATACCTTAATAAGGAATCGTTCAAGACACTGTACACTGTGTACGTTAGGCCCATACTGGAGTATGCAGCACCAGTCTGGAACCCACACCTGGTCAAGCACGTCAAGAAGATAGAGAAAATATAAAGGTTTGCAACATGGCTGGTCCCAGAGTTCAGGGGAATGTCGTATGAGGAAAGGTTGGGGGAGATCGGACTGACGACACTGGAGGACAGAAAGGTCAGGGGAGACATGATAACGACATACAAGATACTGCGGGGAATAAACAAGGTGGACAGAGATAGGATGTTCCAGAGAGGGGACACAGGGACAAGGGGTCACAACTGGAAGCTGAAGACTCAGACGAGTGACAGGGACGTTAGGAAGTATTTCTTCAGTCATAGAGTTGTCAGCAAGTGGAATAGAATAGCAAGTGAAGTAGTGGAGGCAGGAACCATACATAGTTTTAAGAAGAGGTATGACAAAGCTCAGGAAGCAGAGAGAGAGAGAGGACTTAGTAGCGATCAGTGAAGAGGCGGGGCCAGGAGCTGAGTCTCGACCCCTGCAACCACAATTAGGTGAGTACAATTAGGTGAGTACACACACGCACACACACACACACACAGGGGCCAGGAGTTTGAGTATCGACCCCTGCAACCACAATTAGGTGAGTACACAGACACACAGACACAGACACACACACCACACACACACAAACACACACACACACACACACACACACACACACACACACACACACACACACAACACACCAAGGTTTCACACCTTTTGAAAACTTACCTGACGCATCCTCCATCCCTATTTTCCTGCCCGTCTCTCGCTCTTTCTCATTCCCATTCACACATACACAGACACGCAAACAAACAGTCCCTTCCCTCACAGTCTCTTCCCTCCCTCAAGGCTTCCCTCTCTCACGGTCTCTTCTCCCTCCAACCCCTACTCTGGCCCACCGTATGGTCCACCCCTCCACCTCCCTTCTCACCCACTCACCTCTCTCTCTATCTTCTCAACCCCCTGCAACCAATTTAGGTGTGTACACTGCACACACTCAACATTCACACAAAATACACACATACACACACACACATACACACACACACACACACAACAAACACACACACCCTCCGCAAACTCAAGAATACCCACATCCAGCCACACCCAAACACACACCCACACTCAAATATCCTCACCCAACACACACACACATTCTGAGCACTCACATGCACGTATAATGCACACACACGTCCACGCCCCACACTCAAACTCAAAACTAATACTCACACATGCACAGTGTACACACACATACATAAGCACTCACACAGGCCAATTATCACCTTTCTGACTTGATAGTACCCCACCCTACCCATTCATTTCCCTACACCTCTCTCTCTCTTTCTCTCTTTCCTCTCTCCATTTTCTCTTCCTCTGCCTACCCCCATTCCCCTCTTTTTTCCTTCCTCCCTCCCTCCCTTCCCCCCTTTCTTTACCTCTAGAACCCTTCCCATTCTTTCTCCACCCCTATTACTCTCCCTGTCCCCCTCCCTCCCTGTCCCCATCTCTCTCCCCCTTACAACTTCCCCACACACACATTACAACACCTAACCCATAAAAAATGGTGGATCAGAGGGGAAGTCGAAGGCTCAGGGGATCAGACAAAGATGGTTCTGGTAAGGAAGAATGGATGGAAGAGCAGTGTAAAAAGGATGGCCCAAGAGTGGAAGAAGAAACTAGGTGAGCTTTCTGCAAAAATGGAGAAGAGGATGGAAGCAGAGAAGAAATGGGAGTCACAAGCTGAAGCTGCAGAAGCCAGGATACGGTCTCTAGAATATGAGGTAAATAGGCTGAAGCGAGTTTCAGGTCTATTTCCCAGAGGAGACATAGCATCTAAAGCAGGTACACCCCTAATGAATGAGGAGCTGAACGGAAAGGAAGGATACAGAACTTACACTAAGGCTCTATCAGTCCAAGCATGGCCGAGGAATGAAAGGGGAGAGCTGTTGGGAGCAGAGATAGCAGTAAGGGAGGGGAGAAGGTGGAGAATGGAATAGGCCCCATGCAGAGGCACGACCATGCCACCAAAAGTTACAGGAAGAAACAATGGCCATGTACAAATTGGACCCAGAGGCGCAGAGGGAAAGGCAAAGGGAGAAGGAGAGGGAGAAGTCAGTGTTTATTCATGGGCTTCAGGAGAGCAAGTGGAGAACACACAATGAAAGATGGCAGGAAGAAAACAGGAACTTGAAAACATTATCAAAGAAGCAGGCGAGGAGGATATGACTAAGATAATAAATATTCAGAGAATAGGGGGGATACTTGAAGGGGAAAAATCAGCTGGTCAAACTGATTTTCAAGACAGAAATAATGTGAAACAGGATACTGCAAGAGAAACCAAGGCTGAAGGAATCATCAACATACAAGAGAGTGTTCCTAGACAGTGACAAAACAAGAACAGAACGACAGCAGCTGAGGGAGAGGACACAGAAAGGAAAGGGACTAGGAAGAGAGACAAGGACAGAGTCAGCAGAGGACAACCAGAGAAGGGAAAAGCAACAAGTGCAAGCACACACAGAACCACCCCTAGAACCCCACAACCAAACATGCTACCCCAACTCAATCCACAATTCACATTTACAGCCCCTACTCCAGATCATGCTGTAGAACCCCATAACACACTGCCAGGTCCCCCACAGACCCCCAGAACACAGTGTCAGAGAGGAAACTGAAGATATGGTACTCCAATACTGATGTAATAACAAATATGTGGGAGGAGTGGCACAAAAGAGCAGAAGAGGCATCACCAGACATCATAGCTCTCACAGAAACCAAGCTCACACACAGAATGATAACAGATACCGTCTCTCCAATGGAATATCAGATCCTGAGGAAAGACAAAGGGAATAGAGGGGGTGGAGGAGTGGTACTGCTCATCAAAACCCAATGGGATTCTGATCAGCTGGAGAAAGGAGACAGAGAAGCAAGAGACTACATAATAGGAACACTTCAGTCTGGAGGTCCCAGGGGGGGGGGGAATTGCAGTGATGTATAACCCACCACAGAACAGTAGGAGGCCAATGCAAGAGTATGATGAGAGTAATAGATCAATGGTTGATGCACTGGCTGAAGTGGCCAGAAGGGCTCATGCATGCAGGGAGAAGCTGCTGATTGTGGGTGACTTCAGTCACAAGGAAATCGACTGGGAGAACCTGGAGCCACATGGGGGCCCAGAAACGTGGAGGGCTAAGATGATGGAGGTGGTACTGGAAAAACCTCATGTTCCAACACGTAATGGACACTATCGGAGAGAGAGAAGAGGATGAACCAGTAAGACTGGACCTAGTATTCACTTTGAGGAGTGCAGATACCGAGGACATCACATATGAGCTTCGAATACATAGTAAAGCTACAAATGGAAAGGGAAGCAGGAACGGTAGGACGACTGAAGCCAAACTACAAGAGAGAGGACTACACAGGCATGAAGAATTTCCTGCACGGGGTTCTGTGGTACAGAGAACTGGCAGGGAAGTCAGTGAATGAGATGATGGAATATGCGACAATATGCAAAGAAACTGTGGAGAGGTTTGTACCAAAGGGTAACAGAAATAACGAAAAAGCCAGGATGACCCCTTGGTTCATCCAAAGGTGTAGAAAGCCAAAAACCAAGTGTGTTAGAGAATGGAAGAAGTATAGAAGGTAAAGAACCCAGAAGAATAAGGAGAGCAGTCGCAGAACCAGAAATAAATATGCACAGGTAAAGAGGAGGCCCAATGACAACACGAAAATGAAATAACAGTGAAAGACAAATCTGACCCGAAGTTGCTGTACAGCCACATCAGGAGGAAAACAACAGTCAAGGACCAGGTAATCAGGCTGAAGAAGAAAGAGTTCACAAGAAACGACCACAAGGTACTTGAGCTCATTAGATTCAAAGAAGTGTTCACAGAGGAGACAGAGGGGGGACTAGGAAGATGGAGAGGTGGGGTACACTATCAACTGTTGGACACAATGCATATAACTGAGGAAGAAGTGAAGAGACTGCTAAGTGAGCTAGATACCTCATAGGCGATGAGGCTGGGTAACATCTCTCTATGGGTGCTGAGAGAGGGAGCAGAGGTGCTATGTGTGCCATTAACAACAATCTTCAATACATCTATCGAAACAGGGCGACTACCTGATGTATGGAAGACAGTAGTAGTTCCAGTTTTTAAAAAAGTAAAAGGACATGAAGCATTAAACTACAGACCAGCGTCACTGACATGTATAGTATGCAAAATCATGGAGAAGATTATCAGGAGAAGAGTGGTGGAGCACCTAGAAAGGAATGAGCTTATCAACGACAGCCAGCACGGTTTCAGGGACAGGAAATCCTGTGTCACAAATCTACAGGAGTTCTATGACAGGATGACAGCAGTAAGACAAGAGAGAGGGGTGGGTAGACTGCATTTTCTTGGACTGTAAGAAGGGGTTTAACACAATTCCACACAAGAGATTCGTGCAAAAGCTGGAGAACCAGACAGGGATAACAGGGAAGGCACTGTAATGGATCAGGGAATACCCGCCAGGAAGACAACAACGAGCCATGGTACGTGGCGAGGTGTCAGAATGGGCGCCTGTGACGAGCGGGATTCCACAGGGGTCAGTCCTAGGACCGGTGCTGTTTCTGGTATTTGTGAACTACATGACGGAAGGAATAGACTCAGAAGTGTCCATGTTTGCAGATGACGTTGATGAAAAGAATTCAGTGGACGAGGACCAGCAGAACTACAAAGGGATGTGGTCAGGCTACAGACCTGGTCCAGAAACTGGCTTCTGGAGTTCGACCCCACCAAGTGCAAACTCATGAAGATTGGGAAAGGGCAAAGAAGACTGCAGACAGAGTACAGTCCAGGGGGCCAGAGACTACAAACCTCACTCAAGGAAAAAGATCTTGGGGTGAGTATAACACCGAGCCCATCTCCTGAGGCACACATCAACCAAATAACTGCTGCAGCATACTGGCGCCCAGCAATCCTAAAAAAAGCATTCCAACATCTCAATAAGGAATCGTTTAGGACCCTGTACACCGTTTACGTTAGGCCTATATTGGAGTATGCCGCACCAGTTTGGAACCCCACCTAACGAAGCACGTAAGGAAACTAGAGAAAGTGCAAAGATTGCAACAAGACTAGTCCCAGAGCTAAGGGGTATGTCCTACGAGGAGAGGTTAAGGAAAATCAACCTGACGACACTGGAAGACAGGAGAGATAGGGGGATATGATAATGACATATAAA
The DNA here is from genome assembly GCF_026875155.1 of Cherax quadricarinatus. Classification (NCBI taxonomy): domain Eukaryota; kingdom Metazoa; phylum Arthropoda; class Malacostraca; order Decapoda; family Parastacidae; genus Cherax; species Cherax quadricarinatus. The sequence continues at coordinate 22,159,164 of NC_069487.1, read as the reverse complement.
ATACTGAGAGGAATCGACAAGGTGGATAGAAACAGAATGTTCCATGTATGGGACACAGCAACAAGGGATCACAATTTTAAGTTGAAGACTCAGATGAGTTACAGGGATGTTAGGAGTTGTCAGGAAGTGGAATAGTCTGAGAAGTGATGTAGTGGAGGCAGGATCCATACGTATTTTTAAGATAAGGTATGATAAAGCTCATGGAGCAGGAAGAGTTGCCTAGTAGCGACCAGTGAAGAGACGGGGCCCGGAGCTATGATTCGGCCCCTGCAATAAGATAAGATAAGATAAGATTTCGTTCGGATTTATTAACCCCGGAGGTTAGCCACCCAGGATAACCCAAGAAAGTCAGTGCGTCATCGAGGACTGTCTAACTTATTTCCATTGGGTCCTTAATTCTTGTCCCCCAGTGATGCGGACCCACACCAGTCGACTAACACCCAGGTAACCTATTTGCTGCTAGGTGAACAGGACAACAGGTGTAAGGAAACGTGTCGAAATGTTTCCACCCGCCGGGAATCGAACCCGGGCCCTCCGTGTGTGAAGCGGGAGCTTTAGCCACCAGGCCACCGGGCCACAACTAGGTGAGAACACGCTAATGTTCGGGAGAACATTAGCGTAAGGAATTTCCAATTCCTTACAAGGGTATCATTTATCGGACTACTTTCAGACTATATCCCGGACTTTGACCCACCGTCAGCAACAACGGTGGTCCGAGATGGTTCGCAAAAACTTGCTCTCTATCAAACCGTATTTGAGTTTCTGGCCATCATCATATATCCGCTGTCATGATTGCAAGACTACCATGTATCCCACCAGTGCATCGGCCCTACACACACCACACCACACTAGTGGACACCTCATGAAAAAATGCCCGGCCCTTTGCAACTAGTTCAGCTATCATAACTTTGGGGTCCAGTTCCTGGACCCAATATGTACCTCTGTAATCCTGGTGTGCATAATGAACATATTAAACTAAACTAACCCACTATGAGAATTGTCAAGCTGCACTGTGACTGATTAGGTCTCATTATATCTTCGTCTTAAACAAAAATATTGACAAGAAAACGGCATCTTCCACAAATCTGTTTGCAGGGTGAAAACATTATCCACGTTAAATCTTACAGATATATAGGATAGACGTAAACCCTTTTAAAAAATCTACACATTACAACTGAATAAGAAATGCAATATACGTAAAATGTCTCGAAGTTGTTGCTGGCTACAACCCCACTATGGTGTAATGTTGCTGGCTACAACCCCGACTATGGGCTAATGTTGCTGGCTACAACCCCGACTATGGTGCTAATGTTGCTGGCTACAACCCCAACTATGGTGCTAATGTTGCTGGCTACAACCCCAACTATGGTGCTAATGTTGCTGGCTACAACCCCAACTATGGTGCTAATGTTGCTGGCTACAACCCCAAAATATGGTGCTAATGTTTTCTGGCTACAACCCCAACTATGGTGCTTTAAAGTTGCTGGCCTACAACCACACTATGGTGCTAAATGTTGCTGGCTACAACCCCCAACTATGGTGCTAAAAGTTGCTGGCTACAACCACAACTATGGTGCAATGTTGCTGGCTACAACCCCAAATATGGTGCAATGTTGCTGGGAACAACCCAAAATATGGTGGTAATGTTGCTGGCTACAACAACTATGGTGGTAATGTTGCTGCTACAACAACAACTATGGTGGTAATGTTGCTGCTACAATAACAACTATGGTGGTAATGTTGCTGCTACAACAACAACTATGGGTAATGTTTTCGGGTACAACAACAAATATGGGGGTAAATTTGTGCTACAA
>NC_069487.1:22042285-22156850 GCF_026875155.1 Cherax quadricarinatus | reverse complement strand
GAGGGGTTAAGGAAAATCAACCTGACGACACTGGAAGACAGGAGAGATAGGGGGGATATGATAATGACATATAAAATACTGAGAGGAATCGACAAGGTGGATAGAAACAGAATGTTCCATGTATGGGACACAGCAACAAGGGATCACAATTTTAAGTTGAAGACTCAGATGAGTTACAGGGATGTTAGGAGTTGTCAGGAAGTGGAATAGTCTGAGAAGTGATATAGTGGAGGCAGGATCCATACGTAGTTTTAAGATAAGGTATGATAAAGCTCATGGAGCAGGAAGAGTTGCCTAGTAGCGACTAGTGAAGAGACGGGGCCCGGAGCTATGATTCGGCCCCTGCAATCACAATTAGGTGAGTACAACTAGGTGAGTACACGCTAATGTTCGGGAGAACATTAGCGTAAGGAATTTCCAATTCCTTACAAGGAATTTATCGGACTACTTTCAGACTATATCCCGGACTTTGACCCACCGTCAGCAACAACGGTGGTCCGAGATGGTTCGCAAAAACTTGCTCTCTATCAAACCATATTTGAGTTTCTGGCCATCATATATCCGCTGTCATGATTGCAAGACTACCATGTATCCCACCAGTGCATCGGCCCTACACACACCACACCACACTAGTAGACACCTCATGAAAAAGTGCCCGGCCCTTTGCAACTAGTTCAGCTATCATAACTTTGGGGTCCAGTTCCTGGACCCATTATGTACCTCTGTAATCCTTTGACTACCACCCACAGGATGGGTATGGTGTGCATAATGAACATATTAAACTAAACTAACCCACTATGAGAACTGTCAAGCTGCACTGTGACTGATTAGGTCTCATTATATCTTCGTCTTACACAAAAATATTGACAAGAAAACGGCATCTTCCACAAATCTGTTTGCAGGGTGAAAACATTATCCACGTTAAATCTTACAGATATATAGGAATAGACGTAACCTTCAATAAATCTACACATTACAACTGAATAAGAAATGCAAATATACGTTAAATGCTCTCGAAGTTGTTGCTGGCTACAACCCCGACTATGGTGCTAATGTTGCTGGCTACAACCCCAACTATGGTGCTAATGTTGCTGGCTACAACCCCAACTATGGTGCTAATGTTGCTGGCTACAACCCCAACTATGGTGCTAATGTTGCTGGCTACAACCCCAACTATGGTGCTAATGTTGCTGGCTACAACCCCAACTATGGTGCTTATGTTGCTGGCTACAACCCCAACTATGGTGCTAATGTTGCTGGCTACACCAACTATGGTGCTAATGTTGCTGGCTACCCCCAACTATGGTGCTAATGTTGCATGCTACACCAACTACGGTGCTAATGTTGCTGGCTGCTACTACAACTATGGTGCGAATGTTGATGGCTACGACACCAACTATGGTGCGAATGTTAATGGCTACGACACCAACTATGGTGTTAATGTTGATGGCTACAACAACAACTATGGTGTTAATGTTGGCTACAACAACTATGGTGGAAATGTTCGTGGCTACAACACCAACTATGGTGTTAATGTTGTTGGCTACAACAACTATGGTGGTAATGTTGCTGCTACAACACCAACTATGGTGTTAATGTTGCTGCTACAACAACTATGGTGGTAATGTTGCTGCTACAACAACTATGGTGGTAATGTTGCTGCTACAACGCCAATGAAGATGATTTGAAGCCGATCAGAAGAAGCATTCTCCAGTTATATCACTGATTCCGACGATTCTCAATTATATTTTTTACTGTGTTACTATATTGACAAATTTGTCTGCATACAAGCTAAACTGAATGGGTACGATCCCGGCACTGAGACGCATCATCCATTAAATACTGAAGCTGTTCAGAAAAGGTAGACTCAAATACGTTTAAGGTTATTGAAAGAAACTACGGTACGGGTGGGGATTGAACTCGCGGTCAGTGAGTCGTAACACTCCCCGCACGTACCGTGGTTTGTTTACAATCGTATCATTACGATTTCTTGAGTTATTGTAAGGAAATAGAAATTTCAATTTATATTACGCATTAAGTAGTCAAATGTGCACCTACACATTTGAAGTTTAATCCGCCATAGCCAAAACTGCAGATAATTTCCAAAGTTTTCGAAACCATTCCAAGATTCTGGGTTTAACAACTTTGGTCATTATGCAGCTGCACCTGCACCTGCCAAGTGTTCCTAGAATCTTTGTCCAATTACCGTACACCAGTCTTGAAAATGTTAGCCAGTTAAGTGAGTCATCGTAGTAGGATTAAATCGAAAACAAAAAGTTGGATCAAATTAATTCAGGAAGATTCTTGACTCGCGAAATTATAATAACACTGACTGGAAAAAATCATAGAACGGTTGGAACTTGAACCATAGTGGAGTGGGGATCATCTGTTAAACCTGCATTTGTGGTCACAGTGGTGGTCCATGCTAACATTCCTGTGGTATATAAAATTATACCTAGTTGGATAAAGCTTGTTATGCCGATATGGACCAGTGGTTAACACACTGGCCTGCGAGTTTTACGACTCACCTTCCATGGGTTCGATCCCCACCCGGTCTGTGATTTTTTTAAAATTCTTCGGGATACCCGGTTAATCAATAACTACAGGGAATCAGGCAGAATTGTAGCTTAAAAGAATAATCTCAAAGAGAAAAATAAGAGGTAGGTTACTGAAAGCAGTGAAGACTTTTTACGAGGATAGTGAGGCTCAAGTTAGAGTATGTATGAGAGAGGGAGATTATTTCCCAGTATAGTAGGCTTTAGGTAGGCATGCATGATGTCACCTTGGTTGTTCAGTATATTTATGGATGGGGATGTAAGAGAACTGAATGCTCGGGGTGCTGGTAAGAGGTGTGGGATTAAAAGATAAGGAATCTAACTAAAAGTGGGAGTTGTAACAGTTGCTTTTTGCTGATGACACTGTACTTTTGAGAGATTCTGAAGAGAAGTTGCAGAGGTTGGTGGACAAGTTTGGTAGGATATTTAAATGAAGAAAATTTAAAGTGAACATTGGAAAGAGTAAGGTGATACGGATAACAAAAACATTAGGTTCATATTAGGCCCTCAAAGATTATTTGATAAGGCCGATTCCTCCTTATGGAAATGAAATGATAGAAAAATCATGATAAGATAAACAATTTTGTTAATTTGTAAACCTAGTATAAAATATAAAACATTTAAACAAGAAATTAATTCTACTTGAAGCTAATTTGTACACAAAAATGTTGATAATGGTGTCGTGTCGATGTTCTGGGCACATAGCTCTGAATCGTGGTTTGGAACGCTGAGCCCCCCACTCTTCATAGATCTAAACTTACTCCCAGTTCAGTACATCCACACTTACTACTGTGCAATCTACATCTACAGGGCCTTAAACTCTAATATCAACCTTGACCTAAAACGCTTTCTTGATAGTTGTGACAGAACCCACAGGCATAACACCAGACACAAACATCTCTACGACATTCCCCGTGTCCGACTAAACCTTTACAAAAATTCAATGTATGTCAAAGGCCCTAAAATCTGGAATACCCTACCTGAGAACTCTAGAACTGCAGACACATTCATCACCTTCAAAACTACCATTAGAAAACATCTTATCTCCCTGATACACCCCGTCAACTAACTACACGAATACCACCTGGTGGTTCACACTTACACTCACTCACTCATTTGACCATAAACAGAAATATTAATCTCAGTCTTAAAATAATGAATCCTGTGATACTCCAATACTGAAACTATGTACTGTGCCAAAACAAAAGCATTCACATTGCTAAACTCACAAACTAGTATTTAGTCACTTAGCCATAATACCAATTTACCTCATAATTTGTAATATTTTACAATTAAGAATAAAACTAAGTATGCCCGAAATGCCTAGCCATGCTAAGCGTTCTAGTGGTACACTCTGTAATCACAATTTTACTACATGTAAACCAAACAATAACCAAATTTCTGTAAACTCAGCATTGTAATCCTTATAGAGAATAAACTTTGAATTGAATTTGAATTTGAATGGATTAAGGGGTCACAGGTGGATGTGACCGTTGTAATACTGTAAGTAAACAGATAGTGACCCCAACATGAGTAGGGATTCTGACGAACAGAGGTACTGGGATCCTCTGACCACCACAACACTTCCGAAGTAGTCGAGAACCACCATGAAACATTGGAGGGATTATAACTAAGGAACGGCTGCAAGAATGGTGAGTAGCTGATTGCGAGTCGGCTATGAGTGGAAGGGGGCCAGTTTAGGTACCGATGCCAGGTAAGACCTCAAAATCTCTGCAAGATCAATGCTGCTCCTCTCATTTCGCCTGTGTCGGATTACCAGAGCCGACAATCAAGGCTAAATTACACACCAATCAAGAAATCACTCATATGATTGGCATATTGCCTTTCAGAGGAATTGTGAGAACTTCAATGATTACATTACACTACGTAAGTTCAAATCAGGTTAGGATGAAATAGCAGAATTAAAACATAAGAGTGAAGCTCTTTTTTAAAAAAAAATAACCCAAATACATTATATATTATTAAACAAGAGTGGATTGAATATTTACAGACTTGATGGGAGCCTAAGGTTAAGTGACTGTCAACTGGTGGGAGGGACACACGTCAACTCCCACCGGGTGGAGAAGGATGGAAAGGGGTGGGGGATAGCGGAAACGATGCACACAAAACATGCATCCCACACAACTACCACTACAATTCATTCGTAATTCCACTCTTATCTAATGAACTTTTCTCTCACAAAGTGAATGTCTTCAGATATTTAGAAGTGGACTTGGCAGCAGATGGGTCTATGAAAGATGAGGTGAAAAATGTGAGTGGTTCACTGTGGAGTCTGTGGAGACAAAGAACGTTATCCATGGAAGGAAAGAGGAGAATGTATGAGAGAAGAGTTATACCAATGCTCTTATATGAGTGTGAAGCATGGGTGGTGAATGTTGCAACAAGGAGAAGGTTGGAGGCAATGGAGATGTCGTGTCATAGGGCAATGTGTAGTGTGAATATACTGCAGAGAATCTGTAGTTTGCAAATTAGAAAGTGGTGTGGGGTTACAAAAAGTATTATCCAGAGGGCTGAGGAGGGGTGGTTGAGGTGGTTCGGACATTTAGAGAATATGGAATGAAATAGAATGACATGGAAATCGTATAAATCTGTAGTGGAAGAAAGGTGGGTACGGGTCGTCCTAGGAATGGTTGGAGGGAGGGGGGCAAAGGAAGCTTCGTGTTCAAGGGGCTTGGACTTCCATCAAGTATGCACGTTCATGTTAGGAGCAAATGGAGATAAATGGTTTTTATGATTAATGTGCTGTTGGAGTGTGAGCAAGATAATATTTATTAAGGGATTCGGGGAAACTGGCAGGCCGGACTGGAGTCCTGGAGGTGGGAAGTACAATGTCTGCACTCTAAAGGAGGGGTGTTGATAAGTTGTAGTTTTATAAACTGTAGTGAAGGCACGCCTCTGGCAAGACGGTGATGGAGTGAATGATAGTGAAGTGTTTCTTCTTTTACGGGTCACCTGCCTTGGTGGGAAACGACTTATGTATTAATTAAAATAAGAACAACAAACGTCATCAGCAGCACGTAATTATGTATTAAATTTAGCCACGTATGCAGTATTGTAGAGATGTAAGGCAACCTATTTACATAAATAGTTGTGAACAATCAAAAATATAGAATAGTGAGGTAATATAGCAATAAGATGTGGTAACAGCGCAACAAAACAAAACTATAGAGTAACGTAGAAGGGGATAAAGAAAGGTTTAAGAGATCCTAGTACCTTGTGGGCGTCTTGATATAGCAGTGATGCAAACATTAATAAAACAAGGAGAGAGTTCACAGAAGAATTCATTATTTGGAATTTGCTTCTCTGGACACTGAGTAAAACGTCGTAAAAAATAAAGATCTGTGGGGCGGGGAAAACCTCGAGCAGAGGAAGACCTTGACCAGAAGAAAGCATTGACCAGAGGAAGACCTTGACCACAGGAAGACATTGACCACAGGAAGACCTTAACCAAAGGAAGACCTTGACCAGAGGAAGTCCCCGACCAGAGGAAGTCCCCGACCAGAGGAAGTCCCCGACCAGAGGAAGACCGTGATGTTAAATGAGTGAATTATCATATGACTAGTACCTTCTCCACTAAAAATTATCATGATTCTCTTGACAAATAAATCCCAGTGAGGTTTATGTTGCAGGAGAGGATGCTGCGCATGGCATCTGCCTTCAGGCCTCCTCCAGGAATCGCCTTCAACATTAAGGTGAGTACTCTCATTCTCTGTAATTGCAGAGACGTGTGTGTTTGTTAAGGGCTGCATTCTGCCTCAAATTTAATATTTTTTTTCTCTATATATCTAATTTTTCACATGGTTTTACAAGGTTAGGTTAAGAATCTAAACTTTATTTACTAGCTAAGAGCTGTTACCGACATCAGCTCATTTGAAAAAAAATTTATTGTCTTAAAACAAACTGAGAACAGGATGAAATTGAAGTCATCTCTGGGCCACCCATTTCATTTGGTCAACTGATTATTTAGTTGATGTCATTATGCTGTACGAATCCCAGAAGGGTCATACAGAACTGCAGGGTTGGGTTCGTTAAAGGCTTACTATACTTGACCTGAGACTAGCTAGGGTGGAGAGTATATGAGAGATGTAGTGAAGGTGGTGAGGATTGCTAAAGGAAGTATAATCAAAGTTTGTGTAATAAATCTTTTGCTGTAAAAAGTCAAGAGGATCTGTGTCAACGGTGGGGCCGTCAGTGAGGAGGGAAGATAAAGTAAGGGTGTTAGAGCGGTGACGACGTCAGAGGTAAATTCTACGTGTTCGCTGATAGACAGGACAGTTCAAGAGAATATGACAAACTGAAACTGAAACCTGACAGTTCTCACAGACTAAAACTGGGCACCTCTCCATGAGATACCCATGAGTGAGACCTGTGTACTGTACCCAAAGTGAAGGCTGGAAACCATAGTCTCCAAAACACGACATCGATGGTAAGAAAACCGGAATCGTAAATTCCACTTGATAGAATATAATTTGTTACGAATCAACTCAGATGGTTGTGAAGGTGGCTAGAAATTTTAGCAGCAGTCAGCCTGGTCGTTGCCCTGAACATCAACATGACTCAAGAGAAAATGACTTCTTTGTTTCTGCTTGAAATGCAGCGCAAAGATGTATACGAAGAACTAGAGGGTGGGGGAAATTAATATTTTTGATTCCTTGCAAAGCACTAAAGGAGTCAAACTACCACAATTTGAGGTAGGCTGGGGGACAAAATGTGTTTTAATCGCTATAAAAATTGGCGGGGACGTTCATCTGAAAAATATTATTTTAAGTCTAAAAATTGGGTTTCTCGAAAACAACCTTGTGAAACACTGCTGAAAACCCTGACCCTTCAGATTTTTAAAACCCCATTAGTGTAAAACTGAACGGCATGAAATGAGCCGGAATTTGTTTAAAGGAAAAGGGGACAAGAAGCAACTAGGGGGTTTTGGGGTTTTTTGCGCTTTGGCAGGGGGGAAAAACCAAAAATACGAATTCTGGGAACCCCCCAAAGGGAAAAAAGAGGAGATTTTAATACAAGAAAAAACATAAAAAGGGGGCAATTGAAAAAGAAGTAAAGAGCGGTGAAGACAAAAAGGGAAAAAGGGACAGAAAAAATAAGGGAGACCAAAAACCCTTTGCACAAAATTCGGAGGCAAGTGCCCTCACGGCGATCGTTCATAGATGGAAAAATTTGGGTTCTTTTATATAGGCTCTCGACGGGAAGGGCAAAAAAAAACCTAGACACAAACGTAAACCCCGATGATTAAAGGGGAAACAAAATTTAAAAGAATTGCTGGAGAGGGGCCCCAGAATTAAAATTGGTCACCAAAATCTAGTTTCGATTTAAAATTTGGGCTGAATGGAGTTGAAGAAAAAGTTCGACGACCCCCACACAAAAACAGAAAGAAAGAGGGTTTTTTAAAAAAGGTTTATCTACTATGCAAGTTTCTATCAGGGAAGTAAGCCCAGGGTTTCCCCGGGCAAAAGGCGATCAAACAAAAAGACGAGAAAAACTAACCGTTCAGGGGGTCCCGGGGGAACCCCTAAGTTATAGTGGAAAAATTAGATTTAACAGAATTTTCTACTAAAGTAAACTGGGGGATTTTAGACCAAAAATTTAAACCCATGAAAAGTGGCCCAATGGGAAACGCGGTCGAAGATTCTTTGGGAAAGAGGGTGCTACTAGGTGCCCCGCCAAACTTTTACCCAAAGTCATCAACAAAAATGATCAATTATTAGATGGGGGGAATAGGGTCAATTATCAATAGCTATCAGAAAAAAAGTGGTTTCTAAGGGGGCATTTCCCCGGGGGGGGGCCCTTTAGCTTGGATATAGGGCCGGGGAAAGGTTTGATTTTTTAACCCCGACATGGGGGAAAAAGTGTCTGAGACAAAGGGGAAAATTTTAAAAGGGGAAAAATTTGGGAGAAATGCAAACCCGGGTCCCAAAGGGAAAGAGCTTGAAATCAAAAAATGTCATGCTTTTTTAAGATCAGAAAAAAACTGGGGAAACCCAGTGGTTTTAAAACAAAGGTTTTTACAAAAATAAGTATCTAACCTGAGTAAGGGGTCGATAGTGGAGCGGCCCTTAGGAAAGACAAATTGACTAGTGGAAAGACTATTGTGTCTCAAAATACCACCCCAAACGTCTATTTACCAGACGTTCCATTACCCTGGAAACTGCACTGGTAAGAACAATGGATCGATAGTGGGAGGCATCATGGCTTGAAGTGCCTATTTCAGAAACAGGCAGATCTGCGGCAGTTTTCTATGGACGGGGATTAACTCTTTACAAGCAGCCAAGATTAAAAAGACAGAGGACTACGAGGGTTGATGGATGTAAATGCTGGAGCATACTAATATGAATGCCATCAGGTTCCACTGCCGACAGTCGGCAAGCAGAAAGCGTTGACTCAAATTCTGGAAGCATAAAAGTCACGTCATAAGACTCTTTTCTTGCTAAAAGTCGAAAAGCAGCAACTCTTTGGCAGACTTAAGAGGGAAAAAACGAGATAGACGGAGCCCCTGAGAGATGAGAACAAGATAATTTCCAATAGCTGTGGCAACTTCAGTAGGATTTGCAAATTGCAATGCTGACACTGGCAAACCTAAGAACAGGAGCAGAGGCTGGGGAATACCTGCCACTCAATTTCCGTACATTTTTCAAACTGCACTCACAGAGGAAGTGGAAGTGACGGAAGAAACGTAATACTGGTGACAAGTGTTTTGCTTCACGGATTACAGATCGGACAACCGCCCTTGTCCCTTAAAATCAAAGACCTGCTCAGTGGTCTTATTGTTACAGATGAGATGGAGGGCAGGCAGTCCAAGAAAGCATAATGCCGTGATGAAAATCAAAGGTCTACCATACAGGGGGGAAGGTTTTTTTTTCATTAGTGCATTCTGCTGGATAGCAGCCGTTAGCATGACGTCACGGCCTGCCGCCACACTTCACAGTGATTTCTCATTGCTCACGTGGCTACCGTGGTGAGAGGAAGTGTTGCACTTTTGTCTCTCATCCGCCCCATTTTTTCAGTGTTACCTTTGGTTTTCACCCACATGGGTAAAAGGAAGTCTTGAACACCTGAAACTATAGCTCAAATCATAGAGCTTCACAGAGCTGGGCACCAGATGAAAGAAATAGTGGAGAATGTTAGAGTATGTGAACATTCAGCGTGGAACTGGGAGCAGCGTTTCAAGGTTGGTGGTGGTGTAGAGTTACCATCTGCCAAACCTCGGCCGGGCCCTTCCAAGAAGACATCTGTTCGTATCTTAACTGTGTTAAAGAAGCAGTTGGAGAGTAACTGCTTCTTTGTGAATTTTGTCGGTTTCTACGTAACATAGTTTAAACTTCATGCTCGAGGATTTAATTTGTAATGTCTGTTACAAGAAAGAGCACTTGAAAAGCATGTAACGGTAAGCATCAAAAGTGTTATGTAGTCCTGGGAGGGATGTGAATATATCTAGTGGAAACAAGAACAGCAAAGAAAAGTCTTTCAGGGTAAACTAACAAGAATATTAAGATAGTTGACGGATGAATCTCATTACATACATACAAGTAAATGGTAACAAAGATAATTATTATTTATCAAAGTTACAGAGACAAGTAGGAATTTTTAGGACATCTAGGTCGCAAAAATGTCCCCTTTCGATACCTACCATCTATCTCTCCACAAGTTGCTCTAGACCTATATTAATTGCAAATGAAATGTACATACACACCAGGAATTCTGGTAAAATTATTATAATTTTTGTGGACTGTATATTAAAATTAATAAATGATTACATATACACATTTATATAACAGGAGAATTTATAATCATAACACTCACCAATTTGTCTGGAGATTACTGTGTATCATACTCAAAACCCCCCCTGTTTACATTTATGATAATACTGGCCAGAACCATAAACATAAATATACAGACATGACTTAGCTGGGGTAATATCCTGTTTTCATCTAATTACGGAGTCCTGTCCAGTCGCCTGATTCTCTCGTTATGCAGGACTGCAATTCCAACAATTTCGGCTTCTATTTGAGAGGTGTCAGCCCAATATAACCTCTAGAGCGACGAAAATTCTTCTTATTTTCACTAACGTTTTCTTGGCTCATTCAAAAACAAGGCGACTCTCCCTGCTCGACCATGCAGGCGCCGAGCTTCCCATTTTTTGTAATATAATTTTTATTAAATACAATATATTTTATTAATTTACATACAAATACACTATTTTCGGAAAATATACTATGTATTTTCCACAACTTCAGCAACAGGTGGTGATGGTAGCTTATTTAAATTAAAGGATGTACAGTGTTTCCTAAATGCTGAGTAGTTCAGTTTTGAAATTAACAAGACGATGGTGTCCTTTAATATAGATAATGGCATATCAGTTTCCACGATGTCTGAAGATTGCGAACAGTTATTAACAGTGCAGGTAGAACTATGCAAGAAAATACTGAGTGAATGTAATAATTTACAACACTGTACTGTATATTACACATTTTTTTTTTTTGAGGAGGTGAGGGAAGTGAAATATAACTGATCATAAGTTTCTCAGTTTTTTAATGTGCATCTGTTTACTAATATTAACTAAAAATAAATTGTGAGAAAGATCTCATGAATGAAGTAGTGGACCCTCGCCTAACGAACGCATCGCATAACGTCGAATTCGCCTAACGATGCATTTTAACGCTAACTTTTGCCTCGGCTAACACTTAAAAACTCGCCTAACGATATTCGTTCTCGGGTACCAATTAATATTTATTTATATTAGATAAGTCTTCTAAAGCTTAAAAGTATAACAGTGTTGACGAAATGTAACCAAATTTTTTTTGTGGATTCTGATAAACCTTTCTCAAGTAGGATGCAATGCTACTTCCAAATTTATGAAAGTTAGACAGATTCTCTTCTGTCATGAGAAGCTGATGGAACACTTAAAAAAAACTGTTAATTGAAAATATAAAATCAGTTTAATTTAGTGACTGAGCAGCTCCTATTGTGCCAATTTTAACTGCAGACTCTAAAACTATAAGGATCTGTGATGATTTTAAAGTTTCACAAACAGATTCACCGTGACAAGCGTCCATTACCACGACATGAGAAACAATTGGTAATTAATACTTGTATAGTACATTTTTTAAGAAACGATAATGTCTTTTGGACTTTCTGCATCTCCAAGAATTTTCCAGAGAAATGGCACAATCATTTGTCGGTGTCAGTGTTAAAAGGGGATGCTTTGGATTGGGTGGCATTATTATCAATGGGTCACATAGAGCTGAGAACATAAAGACTTTGACAAGTGTTCAGGATTTTACAGAAATCTATTGAGTTCATTTACCATACCTCAGGTGAAGACATTCAATAATGCCAGTATTAACATCTAAGTCAGCGAGTAAAGTTTTGTTTCTTGGAATGTTGATCTGCTGTTGTAGATGAGTTAAAAAAAAATAAGTGGAGCTATATATAAACTGTCTTTATTGGAAGAGAAAGCTGTTCATGGTATAAAGGAAGTTTTACTGAATTCTCTCATGATATTCAAGTTCCTGGGAGGAAAATTCATCAATACTTGAAGCTGATACTCTATATATAAGTTCACATCTTCTCTGATCGACTTTATTACAAGTCCAACAGATGGGCAAATTAATTCTCTCTTGTGATAAACACCTAAAGCTTCGCACACAGTGAGAATTAATATTTTGGAGTTATTTCATGTTTATGATCTCTGCAATTTCGGAAAAAATGGAGGCTGAATATTATTCACTTATTTTTCGTTAATGGTGAGTCGTATCAGAGCAGAAATTCTAAAAGAAACTCTATACAGAAAAGTTTTTATCGCTTTCGTTAAATGTAATGACTCTCACAAAGAGTTTAACTTTCTGGATACATTTAAAATACTAAGACTAATTAAAAACATGCTCAATAATGTAGGTTCATTTTAAAGTTGTCTAACAAGAACACCAGCCAAAATGCTATAATTTTCACGTCTCTTGTTATAAACTAGTAATGTGTCTAATATTTTCTACTCAGTTTAATGCTAGTCTCACCATGACATCGTTGCAGAAATATTATTTGTTTTTCCCACTTACTGTTCCTTCCCCAGTTATTTATATCTGGCCAATCCTCTCAAGGGAGGTTCACTGATTCTCTCATGTGTTCTTATTTCCCCAGTAATGTGAGCTAGTTTCTCTCAGTAATGTATCTCTTGTGTGTGTTAGTGTCTGCCAGTAATGTATCTCTTATGCATGGTGTCGTCAGAACAAGTTGGATCGGTGTCTTAGTAGGAAGACACTGTACCGACGTCTGCCCTTCCTTACCTGGCTCAGGAGCTACAACACAGAATGCCTGATGGGGGACCTGATAGCTGGCTTCACCGTTGGCCTCGTGATGATACCCCAGGCGCTGGCTTACGGTCTCGTAGCTGGTCTTCCTCCAAGTGTAAGTTACCTTTTGATTACTCCCTTGTTTATCTTGCCATTATGCCTGCCCTTTCCCCCAGCAACTAACTAAATCCTTGTAAGATTCTTGTAAGAACTTCTGTAATTGTTAGAAAATATAACTTTATTCATTGTGTGGTCTGCTGATATCCATTAAGATATCCTGAGCTGCCACTCGCGACGAGCATTGGGTGCACAATTTGTTGTTGCTGTGGCAACAGTTTAACTGCCAAACCAACATCTCTATCTTTTCCTTATTGACAACTAATCCGAAAATGAAAAATAGTGGACGGTTTGGTTTGTCCTGGAGCATTATAAGCTCGTCAGCTATTTATTTGTGTCAGCCTGGCTACTGTTTCCCCTCCCTCTTCCTCTCTGCTACAGTATGGGCTGTACTCTGCCTTCATTCCCTGCTTCGTATACTTCCTGCTGGGGTCGACCAGTGAGCTCAGTATCGGACCAACAGCCATCATGTCCCTCATGACGTACCAGTATACCGGTCAGGGCGGGGGTGACTATGCTGTTCTCCTCACCTTCATGGCTGGCATCATAGAACTGGTCGCTGGCATCGTCAACTTAGGTAAGTTCCTCCACTTTAAAAGACAAAAAAGAGTAGTTGCATTTGATAGTGTGACATGCACTATGTCCGGCTTGTTCTATGCAATTGTACTAAATTACAGCCCGAAATTGAAGTCCTAAAAGAAACGTGAAAAGATGGTGTGTACAAGTAACTTTAATTTCTACAGTGAACTGAACTAATGTACGTTTAGCTTAGTCAAACCCAGGGCCGGATTTATAAGGGAAAAAAAAGGGGGGGGGGAACTACCTCGGGTCACCCTGCCAGAGGGGCCCCCAAAGAAAGGACTTCCTTCATAACAAAATGTAATAAGAAATCAGTTCAATTAATAAAAGGAATTAACAAATAGTGTGTGTGGGGGCATCAGAAAAAAGAAAGGGTGGCCTTCACCCCCCTCTCCCCTTGAAGAACATGACTTAATTATTTCTGGTTTGAGTCAGTTTAGAGGTAAATGACTAGACTGTGAGGTCAGAGGTGACTAGGGTTCACACGTACATGTGTGTGTGTGTGTGTGTGTGTGTGTGTGTGTGTACTCACCTATTTGTACTCACCTATTTGTGGTTGCAGGGGTCGAGTCCTAGCTCCTGGCCCCGCCTCTTCACCGGTTGCTACTAGGCCCTCTCTCTCCCCGCTCCATGAGCTTTATCAAACCTCGTCTTAAAACTGTGTATGGTTCCTGCCTCCACTACGTCATTTTCTAGGCTATTCCACTGCCTTACAACTCTATGACTGAAGAAATACTTCCTACTATCTCTCTGACTCATTTGTGTCTTCAACTTCCAATTGTGGCCTCTTGTTTCTGTGTCCCCTCCCTGGAACATCCTGTCTTTGTCCACCTTGTCTATTCCACGCAGTATTTTATATGTCGTTATCATGTCTCCCCTGACCCTCCTGTCCTCCAGTGTGGTCAGGCCGATTTCCCTTAATCTTTCTTCATAGGACATTCCCCTTAGCTCTGGAACTAACCTTGTCGCAAACCTTTGTACTTTCTCTATTTTCTTGACGTGCTTTATCAAGTGCGGGTTCCAAACAGGTGCTGCATACTCCAGTATGGGCCTGACATACACGGTGTACAGTGTCTTGAATGATTCCTTACTAAGGTATCGGAATGCTGTTCTCAGGTTTGCCAGGCGCCCATATGCTGCAGCAGTTATCTGATTGATGTGTGCTTCCGGAGACATGCTCGGTGTTATACTCCCCCCAAGATCTTTCTCCTTGAGTGAGGTTTGCAGTCTTTGGCCACCTAGCCTATACTCTGTCTGTGGTCTTCTGTGCCCTTCCCATATCTTCATGACTTTGCATTTGGCAGGATTAAATTCGAGAAGCCATTTGCTGGACCAGGTGTCCAGTCTGTCCAGGTCTCTTTGAAGTCCTGCCTGGTCCTCATCAGATTTAATTCTCCTCATTAACTTCACATCATCTGCAAACAGGGACACTTCTGAGTCTAACCCTTCCGTCATGTCGTTTCACATATACCAAAAATAGCACTGGTCCTAGGACCGACCCCTGTGGGACCCGCTCGTCACAGGTGCCCACTGTGATACATCATTACGTACCATGACTCGTTGTTGCCTCCCTGTCAGGTATTCTCTGATCCATTGCAGTGCCCTTCCTGTTATATGCGCCTGATGCTCTAGCTTCTGCACTAATCTCTTGTGAGGAACTGTGTCAAAGGCCTTCTTGCAGTCCAAGAAGATGCAATCAACCCACCCCTCTCTCTCTTGTCTTACTTCTGTTATTTTATCATAAAACTCCAGAAGGTTTGTGACACAGGATTTGCCTTCCGTGAATCCGTGCTGGTTGGCATTTATACTCCTGTTCCGTTCCAGGTGCTCCACCACTCTCCTCCTGATAATCTTCTCCATAATTTTGCATACTATACACATCAATGACACAGGTCTATAGTTTAGTGCCTCTTTTCTGTCTCCTTTTTTAAAAATGGGAACTACATTTGCCGTCTTCCCATCCCTCAGGTGGCCCCAGTTTCCGGGGATGTTTTGAAATTGTGGTACCGGGGTTTACTGGAGGGGTTTGGGGGGTAAGGGCACGCACAACATTTGCTCCCTTTTAAAGGACCCCGGGGAGAGTTGTCTGGTCCCATTGCCTTTGAGGTATCGTGTCCCTTAGCATTTCTTCACCCCTCCCATCGTGTGATTGTCCAACACTTTTGGTGTTTTCCCTTGCGGGTGCCCACGGTCTGCCCCCCCGAGCCCCTTCCTGTCTTACTGTAAATCTTCCTTAAAATCTGTTTGAGCCCCTCACTCCTCTTGATATTTTCTTGTGAGTTCCCCACCTTTTTTTCCTCAGCCTTATCCCGGGTCCTTGACTGTTGTTTCCCCCCAATGTGGCTTACAGCATTTTCGGGTCAGATTTGGAATTTCGATGCTATGTCGTTTTTTAACGTCGCGGGCCCCCTCCTTTTCTGTGTATGTTCTGGTCTTTTCTATTTTCCTTGTTTTCCGGGTCCAGCCTCCTTACCTTTTCCATTATCTGTTTCACTTAGTTTTGCCTCCCTTTCACCCCGGGTAAACCAAGGGCCGTTTTGGGCTTCCCATTTTTTCCGTTTCCCCTTGGGGAACAAAACTTTCCCCCGCCTCCTTGCACTTTTGTTGCCACATTTCCCTCATCTGTTTACTGTTTTCCTACCCTTTCTCTGTCCCCCCTGAAATCCTGCAGGAAGTTTTCATCTGTGTAGTCCCCCTTTTATAGTTTGGCCTGTCCCCTTCGTTCCTGTTACCCTTTTCCCCTTGTAATCTACATATAGTCAAAACTCAGAACCAAAAGATCGCTAGCTCCAAGGGGGCCCCTCATAAGTGATGTCCCCAATGTTGAAAATGCTAGGGTGAAAAACAACCAGTCTTGTGGCTCATCCCCCCCTCTCTCTCTGGTTGTGTCCCTGACATGTTGTGCTGAGGTTTTCAAGTACCACATCCATCATCTTGGGTCTCCATGTTTCGGGACCCCCATTTTGGCTCCGGTTTTCCCCAGTCGATCCCCCTGGGGTTTGAAATCGCCCATTACCGTAACTTTGCTCGCTCGAGTGAGCTTTTTCTTGCCACCTCAGCCGTGTGTCCACCTCCCCGTTTTTTTCTTCGTATCCTCTCTTGGCCTCCTGCGTTCTGTGGTGGGTTAACATCACTCCAATGACTCTTTATTTTCTCCGGACTAAAATTGTCCCTTTACAATGAGTCTTTTCTCCAATCATGCCTGCCTTCCATTTCCTAAAATCCCCATGGGTGTTTTATGAGCAGTGCAACCCCTCCCCCCCCTCTATCCTTTATTTTTCCTCAGGATTGTACCTGGGGGAAGATTGTGTCTTTTATTGTCTCGCGGTTTTGTTTTCTGTGACTGCTATGAGTCTGGGGATTTTTTCCTGATTTTTTCTTTCCCACTCCTATTTTATTCATTTTTCCCATCCGCTTTTGGTCCCAAACCCCTTTTAGTTTTTTTTCTATCATTGTGGTCTTTTGAAAGTTATTGGGGTTGGGGGGCGAGAGCCTTGGGGGGGGGCCTTTTGGGGGCTGTGGTGAGGGTGGGGCTTTGTTGAGGGGGTGGGGTCAGAATCCCCCATAAGGGACAGCTTTTGGGGTGAGGTTTGTGATATGGGGTTGGTGGCGGGGGGAACAGTGGTGGGTTGTAGTATTTTTTGCTCATTGCGTGGGAAGTCGGGGGTGGAGTTTTTGGGGGGGAAATTCTGTGGGGTGTTTTTGCCCCTCCTGTGTTGGGCCTGTCATTTTATTGCTTCTCGTTCCTCCTTGCGTCTCTGTCCCCCTCTTTCAGTGTATCCTTTTTCTTGTGTTCTGTCGCGGTGAGGTATACTCTTGGTACCCCCTTTGTCCCCCAGTCTTGCTTCTCTTTTCAGAATCCCGGTTTGAACTGTTCTTCCTTTAAAGTTACTCTGACAGGCCGTTTTCCTTCCATCGCAAACCCCCCAATTCTCTGAAAATTTGTTACCTGGGTCATATTTCCCTCCCCTATTGTTTTCATGATCTTTTAATATTTTTTTTTTCCTCCTGTTTTATTTTTCAAATTGGGCCCCCCTTTGGTTCTTGGAGGCCCCTCCAAAAACTGACCTCGCCCTTTCCTCCCCCCATGAGTCTCCATCTGCTCCTGAGGCATTTTATTTCCTTCCATTGAATGTTTTTGCCCTTTTCCCTGTCAATCTGAAAAAATTTTTCTCAGTGGACGTCTTTCCTGACCACTGTCCCTTGACTGCATTGGCTGTTTTGAATCTCTGCTATAGCATCCTTCTTGTCTTCGGACCTGTCGTTTGATCTTTGTTTTTGCTCGTGTCTTTTTTCCCGGCCCCCCGTGGGTTGTTGGGCCTTTGTGACGGCATGTCTCCCCCCTTTTTTGCTACCGTCCCTTTTTCGCACCTGACTTTGAATTTTTTGATGTCACACCTAATTGCATTTTTCTTCTAATCGTTTTTAGGCTTTGAGTTCTTTCAAGCACTGATCCTAGCTTCTGCTGCTAAGACCCCGTACTTCCACTGTGTGTGGTGTGGTGTGTGGGGGTTGTGTTGTGGGTGTGTTTGTTTTGTGTGTGTGTGTGGCGCGTGCGCGTGGTAGCTATTTCGGTTTTGCTTTTATGGCTATGCGACCTCAAAGGGCTGTTTTGGCAGTGTGTTTAGAGGTCAATGACCGATCACATGGGGCCCGGGGGTTATATATGCTGTGTGTGCTTTGTTGGCCCCTTTTAGTGGTGACAAACAACACAGCAATGGCGGGAGCAGTTTGGGAGGGGTTTTTTTGATCTGTGTGTTGCTCACAAAGGGTTTTCAATATAATTTTGCAGTTCAGTTTCAAAGCACACAACACAAAATTATATTTTATAATATATATATATATATATATATATATAAATTTTTTAATAATAATAAAGACGTGCCGAAAAAGTAAAACGGGGCAATTAGCAGAAAACCCCCTTTAAAATTTGTCCCGTCTAAAAAATTTTTTTATACGTTAAAGATATATTTTTTTTTTAATGTTAATATAAAAAAATAAAATTTTGCACCAAAAGGATCTTAGAAAACTTACCTAACCTTATTATAACAAGCGCAATTTATTTTAGCCTAACCCAACTAAATATATTTTAAAATACGTTTACAATAATTTAGTACTAAACAAACACAATCAAATATATTTTTTTCGTTAGGTTCAGAATGATTTTGGCGAAATTATTGCATACACAAATTTTCGCTTGTCCTATATGGCAAGATGAGCGTTGCTATTTAAGCCAAGATCGCAAGTTCTGCCTATTCGGCACGACATATATATATATATATATATATATATATATATATATATATATATATATATATATATATATATATATATATATATATATATATATCACTGCGACTAGCCTAAGACTCAAACCCATGTTGTTTTGGCCTGCCTCATTGTGAACAAAATCACATGATGCTCTAACCCACAGGAACACACAATCCTAAAAGAACCAAGCACCAAACCAGGCTAGGTCCGGGGACATGTGGTTTGGGTGCCTCTGAGCTAATTTCATTCTACTCCCAGTTTGGTGTACTAGCCCAACAAACAGTATTTTATATTACTGTAAGCACAAACGAGTGGTACTGATCAATAATAACACTGCGAATAGGCAAGGACTCACACCCATGTTGCAGTATTGTTATTGATCAATACCACATGTTCATGGTTACAATAGTATAAAATACTGCTTGCTGGACTAGTACACCAAATGGGGAGTAGAATGAAATTAGCTCAGAGGCACCCACACCACCGTATATCCTCAGACCAAGGTAGCACACAGCTTGGCTGGGTGCTTGGTTCTTGTAAGATTGTATGGCCCTGTGGGTTAGAGCAGCATGTGTTTTTGCTCACCATGATGCAGGCCAAAACAATATGGGTTCGAGTCCTTGGCTAGTAGCAGTGTTATTGATATACGTGAGTGTACGCACTGATTGCTACTAGGTCCTCTCTCTCCCTGCTCCATTACCTTTATCAAATCTCCTCTTAAAACTATGTATGGTTCCCACCTCCACTACATCACTTTCTAGGCTATTCCACTGCCTGACAACTCTATGACTGAAGAAATACTTCCTAACACCCCTTTGACTCATCTGAGTCTTCAATTTCCAATTGTGACCCCCTGTTTCTGTGTCCCATCACTGGAACATGCTATCTTTGTCCACCTTGTCTATTCCACGCAGTTTTATATAGGTCATTATCATGACTTCCCTGACCCTCCTGTCCTCCAGTGTCGTCAGGCCAATTTCCCTTAAGATTTCTTCGTAGGACAATCTTTACCTCTGGGACTAGTCTTGTTGCAAACCTTTGCACTTTCTCTTGTTTCTGGCGTGCTTCACCAGGTGTGGATTCCAAACCAATGCTGCATACTCCAGTATGGACCTGACGTATATGATGTACAGAGTCTTGAACGATTCCTTACTGAGGTATTGGAACGCTATTCTTAGGTTTGCCAGATGCCCATATGCTGCAGCAGTTATCTGATTGATGTGCACCTCAGGAGATGTGCTCGTTATTATACTCACCCCAAGATCTTTTTCCTTGAGTGAGGTTTGCATTCTTTGGTCACCTAGACTATACTCTGTCTTTGGTCTTCTTTGCCCTTCCCTGATCTTCCTGACTTTGCATTTGGTAGGGTTAAATTCCAGGAGCCAGTTGCTGGACCAGGCTTGTAACCTGTCCAGATCTCTTTGTAGTCCTGCCTGATCCTCGACTGATTTGATTCTCCTCATTAACCTCACATCATCTTCAAACAAGGACACTTCTCAGTCTACCCCTTCTGTTATGTCATTCACATATACCAAAAACAGCACAGGTCCTAGGACTGACTCCCGTGGAACCCCGATTGTTACAAGCACCCACTCTGACACCTTGTCAAGTACCATGACACTTTGCCTCAATGTCAGATATTCTCTGATGTATGTGTGTGTGTGTGTGTGTGTGCATTCGTGTAGTTGTACTCACCTGGTTGTAGTTGCAGGGGTCGATCCATAGCTCCTGGCCCCGCCTCTTCACTGGCCGCTACTGGTGTGTGTGCTACTGAGTGTGTGTGTGTCTATGGATGTGCATGCTTGTGTAAGATGTAACTGCTAAACGATAATATATGGCAAACCTTTGTGAGCAACACACAGATCTAAAACACAGACACCACTGCCCCACACCATTGCCTAGCACTAGAAGTAGTCGACGAGCACACACAGAGACATATGTATAGCCGCAGGCTACCAAGTGACTCGGTCATTGACCTCTTAACTCACACTAACAAGAAACAGCCCTTCTGAGGTCGACAGCCTATCAAAGCCATACACGCAATAGTTACCTCACAATAGCTACCTCTCACACAACCCGAGACCTCATTCAACGGGCTATAAGTTTTCAACGTTTGTGTACGGTAACTAGGGCCAGATTCTGGGAACAGTTGGTATGTGTGCATGCTCTGTGAATAAGGTTATTGACCTAATTCCTAGTATCCAGTAAATTTCTAAACTTTCAGCAATAAAGCTTCAATTGTTCAAAAATAGGCTTTTCCTAATTCATCGACGGCAGAGAGGAAATTCAAGTGTGTATGTTCTCTAAGATAAAAGTACTAAACGAACCATCAACATAGACTTCTTATCTGCAGTAGCAAATTCCTGGAAGAGGAATGTTCTTTATTGAAGCAAGTTTTTTTTCTGAAATTCAGTACGTATTCTCGTTATTTTGTCAAAAAACTGCAGACATCTTGTACGTAACATTTTCAACTCACCTGGATGATACACAACCCTAAGAAGATATATAGCTGATGAATTAGACATCTGTGCAACATCTTTATTATTATTATATAGACAAATTATTATGTAGACAAATAACCTGAACAGAGCTGTTTGTCTATTAAGCCTTTTAATTCTTTATTCTGTTGACGTTCTGGCAACCAGTGGCTTTATCAATAAAATACAGAAGACTGGTGAGGTAGAAGGTGAAGTAATATGTTCCTCAGGCAAGGTGGTGTTCAGTACCATAGTCTTGATAAATCTGAAGCAGATGCAGCAAGACGTGGGCTTATATAATGGAGTCAAATTAATGAAGGTATTGTCATTGGTAGGAGTGTTTCCCCCACAAAATATTATTAAAAAAAGTGGCAGATCATGGTATTGTCATAGATCGAGGCGTTGGGATCAGTCACAAGTGGCGTTCCACAAGGATCAGTTTTAGGCCTCTTGTTCATAATAAGCATCAATGACCTTGACGAGGAAATAAGTGATGCGACTAAATTCGTTGACAATACAAAAAGTGCTACCGACCTTCAGGAGGATATAGAGAAGCTCATGTCGTGGTCAGAAAAGTGGCAGATGAAGTTCAGTGTTAATGAAGCTCAGAAATGTAAATAAACCTAGCACGTATACACTAAATAATATAGAACTTGGCCATAAAAGATGCGAAAAGAACTTAGGGGTTATGATAAGTATCAACCCTAAGCCAAGACAACAATGCCTAGGTGTACGTAATAGGGCAAACAGATTACCGGGATTTATATAAAGAAGTGTAAGCAACAGGAGTCCAGAGGTTATACTACAACTACACCTCACCTGGATTATGCATCTCTCTTCTGGTTTCCTGTTACTCCAGCTTCAGTGTATTCTTTCTCATCACAATGTTGTATCTGCAGGGCTGTTGATTCCTTATTTGATACATCTGCAAGGTTTTTAACCAGCTTCCACATTGTTCCTGATCAGTTTCACTCCTATTATATTTACATGTTTCCTGATCAGTTTAGAATTTGAATATTACATTTTTAGGGTTCGTCATCAACTTCATCTCTCAGCCAGTCATCAGTGGGTTCACCTCAGCTGCAGCTATCATCATAGTTTCGTCCCAGCTTAAGCTCATGTTTGGTCTTCGTCTCCAGACCAAAGGGCTGGTCAATACTTGGGAGAAAATTTTCTCAAATATTCAAGATATCCGATGGCAGGACCTCACACTTGGCTTCATCTGCATTGTCGTCCTCTTCCTCCTGAAGGTAAGAGGATCATGGCATTATCTATATTATTTGAAAATGTTTATCGACTTGTTTTTAGTCCTGTACTTCTAAATTTCCCAAGGTCCTCTTTTCTTATGCCTATTTTCTTGATGTTAAAGTACTTTTATTTAAAAAATCTTTTTCCTTGAGTTTATGTAGGACATATTCAAATTTTTCTTCTACCCAAATGACAATCTTGTGTGTTAGTTTTTGCATTATTTCTGGATGCTTTGAACCATTATTATTCTTGTGTACGAATGGTATATAATACCGACAAGATGAGAGTGAGACACATGTGCAACATGTGTCTCACTCTCATTATTATTCTTATCAATCTTCTAATTTCCTCTTTATCGCCAGAAGTGCTCAGTGATCTCTTATGTTAAATAGTTCCATAAATCTCACAACTGCGATCCAAATGAACGTTCTGACGTATTATTTTTTTTTTTTTTACATTGTTTTTCCCTGAAATCAGTTTGTTGTAGGTTTTGTAAATTCACAAATGACATTGTAAACATCAAAACTCTCAACACTTCCATTGTAGATGTCACAATGGTTACTCCTATTTGCTAGTGAAATTATTGAATATACCCAGAACTTCCAGCTGTTGCTCTGTCAACTCTTGCATTGCTGTCAGTTTTATCTCATTAATAAATGTGGATAAGGTCAATTTCCTTCAAAGATCACTATGTTAGTCTGTAGATATATATTTTTCTTTAAAATTTACTTTAGCTTAATTTTTTTCCGTCTAAGTTGGAGTAAATCGTCTTCGTCTTCTGGGACCAGGTGTTCCCAGGTCTAGCCCCATTCCCTGCCCCCCACGGGGCTCGGAGGGAGAAGCTAGGCACCTTGTGCTGCCACAAACACTGCCCACACTGAGCTCGAAGGGTGTGGCAGCTGCATAGCAGCAGAGGATGCTAGGAGGTGCAGAGGCAGCAAGTACTACAGAATCCTTTTGGAGTCACACCCCAGCTTTGGGCACTAAGCCCGAGTGCTAGGGAAGCTCAAGAATGCCTCTTGTTGTGCGTGTTGCTGCTGCTACTACTACACTTGTCCATTCCACTCTCTGTATCGAAAAGGGCAACTACGTGAGGTATGGAAGACAGCAAATGTAGCCCCCAGTTTCTAAAACAGGAGACAGACACGCAGTATTAAACCACATACCAGTGTCACTGACATGTATAGTATGCAAAATCATGGAGAAGATTATCAGAATGGTGGTGGGGCATCTAGAAAGGAATGAGCTTATCAACGACACCCAGTACAATTTCAGGGACGGGAAATCCTGTGTCACAAACCTACTAGAGTTCTATGACAGGGTGACAGCAGTAGGACAAGAAAGAGAGAGGGGTGGATAGATTGCACTTTCTTGGACTGTAAGAAGGGTTTTGACACAGTTCCACACAAGAGATTAGTGCAAAAGTTGGAGGACCAGACAAGATTAACAGGGAAGGCACTGCAATAGATCAGAGTATACCTGATGGGAAGACAGCGGGTTATGGTAAATGACGAGGTGTCAGAGTGGGCGCCTGTGACGAGCGGGGTTCCACAGGGGTCAGTCCTAGGACCGGTGCTATTTTTAGTATATACTAATGACATGACGGAAGGAATAGACTCACAAGTATCCCTCTTTGCAGACGATGTGAAGTTAATGAGAAGAATTCAGTCAGAGGAGGTCTAGGCAGGACTACAAAGGGATCTCGTCAAGCTGCATGCCTGGTCCAGAAACTGGCTCCTGGAGTTCAACCCAACCAAGTGCAAAGTCATGAAGATCAGGAAAGGGCAAGGAAGACCAAAGACCGGGCCAAAGACTACAAACCTTACTAAAGGAAAAGGAACTTGGGGTGAGTATAATATTGAACATATTTCCAGAGGCTAACATCTACCAAATACCTGTTGCAGCACATGGATCCTAGAAAACCTAAGAACAGCATTCCGACATCTCAATAAGGGATCGTTCAGGACTCTCATATATATATGAGGATGAGGGTCCCCAGGACAGTTCTAGAGGTGGTACCTCCCTATATTTTTTGTATCTGGATATATATATATATATATATAGTAGGTAGTAGGTTGGTAGACAGCAACCACCCAGGGAAGTACTACCGTCCTGCCAGATGACTGTGAAACAAAAACCTGTAACTGTTTTGCATGATGGTAGGATTGCTGGTTTCTTTTTCTGTCTCATAAACACGCTAAGATAACAGGGATATCTTGCTACTCCTACTTACACTTTGGTCACACTTCACAGACACGCACATGCATATATATATATACATACATCTAGGTTTTTCTCCTTTTTCTAAATAGCTCTTGTTCTTTTTTATTTCTTCTATTGTCCATGGGGAAGTGGAAAAGAATCTTTCCTCCGTAAGCCATGCGTGTCGTATGAGGCGACTAAAATGCCGGAGCAATGGGCTAGTAACCCCTTCTCCTGTATACAATTACTAAAAAAGAGAAGAAGAAAAACTTTATAAAACTGGGTTGCTTAAATGTGCGTGGATGTAGTGCGGATGACAAGAAACAGATGATTGCTGATGTTATGAATGAAAAGAAGTTGGATGTCCTGGCCCTAAGCGAAACAAAGCTGAAGGGGGTAGGAGAGTTTCAGTGGGGGAAATAAATGGGATTAAATCTGGAGTATCTGAGAGAGTTAGAGCAAAAGGAAGGGGTAGCAGTAATGTTAAATGATCAGTTATGGAAGGAGAAAAGAGAATATGAATGTGTAAATTCAAGAATTATGTGGATTAAAGTAAAGGTTGGATGCGAGAAGTGGGTCATAATAAGCGTGTATGCACCTGGAGAAGAGAGGAATGCAGAGGAGAGAGAGAGATTTTGGGAGATGTTAAGTGAATGTATAGGAGCCTTTGAACCAAGTGAGAGAGTAATTGTGCTAGGGGACTTGAATGCTAAAGTAGGAGAAACTTTTAGAGAGGGTGTGGTAGGTAAGTTTGGGGTGCCAGGTGTAAATGATAATGGGAGCCCTTTGATTGAACTTTGTATAGAAAGGGGTTTAGTTATAGGTAATACTTATTTTAAGAAAAAGAGGATAAATAAGTATACACGATATGATGTAGGGCGAAATGACAGTAGTTTGTTGGATTATGTATTGGTAGATAAAAGACTGTTGAGTAGACTTCAGGATGTACATGTTTATAGAGGGGCCACAGATATATCAGATCACTTTCTAGTTGTAGCTACACTGAGAGTAAAAGGTAGATGGGATACAAGGAGAATAGAAGCATCAGGGAAGAGAGAGGTGAAGGTTTATAAACTAAAGAGGAGGCAGTTAGGGTAAGATATAAACAGCTATTGGAGGATAGATGGGCTAATGAGAGCATAGGCAATGGGGTCGAAGAGGTATGGGGGTAGGTTTAAAAATGTAGTGTTAGAGTGTTCAGCAGAAGTTTGTGGTTACAGGAAAGTGGGTGCAGGAGGGAAGAGGAGCGATTGGGGGAATGATGATGTAAAGAGAGTAGTAAGGGAGAAAAAGTTAGCATATGAGAAGTTTTTACAAAGTAGAAGTGATGCAAGGAGGGAAGAGTATATGGAGAAAAAGAGAGAGGTTAAGAGAGTGGTGAAGCAATGTAAAAAGAGAGCAAATGAGAGAGTGGGTGAGATGTTATCAACAAATTTTGTTGAAAATAAGAAAAAGTTTTGGAGTGAGATTAACAAGTTAAGAAAGCCTAGAGAACAAATTGATTTGTCAGTTAAAAATAGAGAGGAGAGTTATTAAATGGAGAGTTAGAGGTATTGGGAAGATGGAAGGAATATTTTGAGGAATTGTTAAATGTTGATGAAGATAGGGAAGCTGTGATTTCGTGTATAGGGCAAGGAGGAATAACATCTTGTAGGAGTGAGGAAGAGCCAGTTGTGAGTGTGGGGGAAGTTCGTGAGGCAGTAGGTAAAATGAAAGGGGGTAAGGCAGCCGGGATTGATGGGATAAAGATAGAAATGTTAAAAGCAGGTGGGGATATAGTTTTGGAGTGGTTGGTGCAATTATTTAATAAATGTATGGAAGAGGGTAAGGTACCTAGGGATTGGCAGAGAGCATGCATAGTTCCTTTGTAAAAAGGGCAAAGGGGATAAAAGAGAGTCCCAAAAATTATAGGGGGATAAGTCTGTTGAGTGTACCTGGTAAAGTGTATGGTAGAGTTATAATTGAAAGAATTAAGAGTAAGACGGAGAATAGGATAGCAGATGAACAAGGAGGCTTTTAGGAAAGGTAGGGGGTGTGTGACCAGGTGTTTACAGTGAAACATATAAGTGAACAGTATTTAGATAAGGCTAAAGAGGTCTTTGTGGCATTTATGGATTTGGAAAAGGCGTATGACAGGGTGGATAGGGGGGCAAGTGGCAGATGTTGAAAGTGTATGGTGTAGGGGGTAGGTTACTGAAAGCAAAAAGATTTTTTTAAACGAGGTATGAGGCTAAAGTTAGGGGATGTGGGAAAGGGGGGAAAATTTTTTCCCAGTAAAAGTAGGCCTTAGACAAGGATGTGTATGTCACCGTGTTGTTTAATATATTATAGATGGGTTGTAAGGAAGTAAAGCGGGGGTTTTGGAAAGGGGGCGGGGGAGAAAAGATAAAGATCACACACAAGGGGGATTGTCACAGCTGCCTTTGCTGATGACACTGTGCTTTGGGGAGTTTGAAGAAAATTTTTGCAAGATTGGTGGAAAAATTTGGTAGGTGTGAAAAAAAGAAAAATTTAAAGGTAATACAGGAAAGAGTAAGGTTTATGAGGATAACAAAAGATTAGTGATGAAAGATTGAATACAGATTGGGGGGAGAGAGTATGGAGGAGGTAAACGATTCAGAATTTGGGATGGACGTGTCACGGGGGGGTCTATGAAAGATGAGGTGAATCATAGAATTGTGGGGGAAAAAGATGGGGGTGCACTTAGAGTCGTGGGACAAAGAACTTTGCCCTTTGGAGGCAAAGAGGGGAATTTGGAGTATATTTTTTCCCAAAACGCTTTTATATGGGTTGTAAGCGTGGGTGATAATTTGCAGCGGGGAGAAGGGTTTGGAGGCAGTGGAAGTCATGTTGGGGCAATGTGTGTGTGAATAAAATTTGCAGAGTTTGTATTTGGAAGTTTAGGAGGAGGTGGGGGATTACCAAAACTTTTTTGTCCAGAGGGCTGGAAGGGTTTTTGGGTGGTTGGACAGTAGAGAGAATGGGGCGAAACAGAATGATTTAAGAGGGGTACATCTGTAGTGGAAGGAAGGCGGGGTAGGGGTCGGGCCCAGGGAAGGGGTTGGAGGGAGGGGGGGAAAGGAGGTTTTTTGTGCGAGGGGCTTTGGGCTTCCCGCGATGCGTAGCGTGTTTGAAAAGGAGTAATGGGGACAAATGGTTTTTAATCTTGACGTGCTGTTTGGAGTGTGAGCAAAGTAACATTTATGAGGGGTTCAGGGAAACCGGCAGGCCGGACTTGAGTTCTGGAGATGGGAAGTACAGTGCCTGCACTCTGAAGGAGGGGGTGTTAATGTTGCAGTTTAAAAACTGTAGTGTAAAGCACCCTTCTGGCAAGACAGTGATGGAGTGAATGATGGTGAAAGTTTTTCTTTTCGGGCCACCCTGCCTTGGTGGGAATCGGCCGGTGTGATAATAAAAAAAAAAAAAAATAAAATATTATATATATATATATATATATATATATATATATATATATATATATATATATATATATATATATATATATATATATATATATTGTAACCACGAAGGAGTGGTATTGATCAATAACAACACTGCGCTAGCCAAGGATTCGAACCCATGTCGTACTGGCCTGCCTCATGGTAAGCGAGAACCACATGACCCTTTAAACCAAAGGACCACCCAACCCTACAAGAATGGCGCAGCCTACACAGAGCTAGCTGTTGGGTGGTCCTGTGATTTAAAGCCCACAACCTCTCTCTGGGACCTCTTCCAGAGAGAGGTTGTGGGCATCCAGCTCTGTGGTTTTGGCTCAATATCTTTCAATTAAGAACACCTACCAGGATTGTCATCAACAGGCTGGTGTGTGAATACCAGCAGCTCGTTTTGGAAAGGGCGAGAAAACTCTGCATTTCCTTTCTCCTTTCAGAATCAAGAAAAGTGTTGTGTATGTGAAGTCAGCGAGGGAGGAAACATAAGGGTCTCCATTGGGTAGGAGAGGTCGGTGAGGGGAGGCCTCATGTGGGGAGGAGGCGGCGGCGGAGGGTGAGAGGTAAAACTGCCCCCTCCCCCCCTTCCCCTTCCCCAAACAGACGAGCATACACCGTGTGATGTTTCGATAATGGAGTGTTTATTCACCGTGTGTGTATAGTGCATAGTATCTGCTTAGCATGTGCATGGCATGCGCATGGTATGTGCATAGCATGTGTAGTGTATAGCGGTGTGTCGGTGTGTCGTTTATAGTGGGGACTGTGCACAGAGCATAGTGGTGTATGGTGACATGTCGTGGGAGGTAGTGAGTACGCAACTCATCAGGCTGGCCTCACTCATCACACATCCCCCACACCTTCTCCTCCACCACCCACCAAAGGGATGGGAGACCCTTCTTCCCCACCATCACCATGAACCACAAGTGGTATGTGCCATGTGCCACCATTTTCCCTTCAGCCCGGGCTTACCACACAGTTTGAGGTATGGCAGATGATGCAGCCAGCCAGCCACAAAGCCAGGGAAACAGTGCACTCAACAATGAAAGAAGAGGCACATGTCAGGTGTGTGTAGAGTTTCGAGCATGTAACAGGGATGGTCTTATTTGTGCACACAGTGGGTGTGCAGGATCATATATGCCCCCAGCAGAGAACAGCCCACAGCCTCCCCAGGCAGATGAGAATTCCAATGGCAACCTCCTCACTTGCGATAACCTTCTGCTGGCATTAAAATCCACTGCTAGCAGTACCCTATCCCACATCCCTAAAGCAGCTCTCCCATATGCAGCAGAGAAATTCACAGACCTTCTTAAGCAGGTGAATGGAGGTTCCACCAACTTAGAAGCCCGAGGCACCATCAAAGCATGGCGCAATCTACTCCTGTTCGGCAATATCTGTCTTGCAGTTTCTGAAAGACGAGGCAAACTGCTAACCACATCAGTCATCAAGGCACTGTGCAACTACCCAAGAACGGATAATTGTGTCCCTCTGCACCATCATCGCAGGAATCACAGAGGTAGACCCACGAAAAATTCCACTGAAAAACGAGAAAATTTGCGCACAGGTTAGCAAAAAAATCGAAGAAGGTAATACGGTGGGAGCAATCAGAAAAATTACAAGTGACGACACTGTAGCTACCAAAGATGAGACCACAGCCCAAGAACTAAGAGACAAGCATCCAACATGGGATACCATAGTCGTCAACAACAATCCTGAGGAAGACCCCATCACTGAACAATTAATTTTGCCAGAATCAGAAGTCTATATGGCAATAGTGTCATTTCCAACAGGATCTGCAGGAGGTTATAATGGAATTTGACCACAACACCTCAAAGAGATGGTAAATCCAATACTCGACGCATCCGCATCAATTCTTCTCACCGAGTTAACAACTTTCGTCAACAACTGCCTGGCTGGGCAGATTCCAGAAGAAATTAAACCTTTCTTTTCTTGGAGCCTCACTATGTGCGTTGAAGAAGAAGGATGGGGGAATCAGACCCATTGCGGTTGGAAACACTCTTCGCCGTCTCGTTGCCAAAGCAGCAGTAAGAAACATTCGCCTTGAAGCTGTCAGTTTACTCCAGCCACACCAACTGGGCTTTAGGGTCTCTCAAGGCAGTGAAGCGGCAGCTCATGCGGCAAGGGCCTACATCAAGGACCTGCCAGAAGACAAGGCCGTAGTCAAACTTGATTTTAGAAATGCCTTTAATATGGTGAAAAGAGATGTGGCCTTGCCGGTTGTTTGGGATCGGTTCCCCAGTCTTTTTCCCTTCATTTCAGCTGGTTACAGCAAACCCTCAATTCTTTTGCTTGGCGAACATGAAATTCCCTCTTCAGAGGGCGCTCAGCAGGGTGACCCACTTGCTCCACTTCTCTTCTGCTTGGCAGTAAGAGAACTAACTTCCAGCCTACACAGCAAACTCAATATCTGGTACCTGGATGATGGCATTCTGGTAGGTACTGAAGAGTCCTTGCTAGGGGACGTACAACTGGTGAAGAACAGAGAGAAGCCTTGGGACTCATCCTCAATCCCTCCAAGTGTGAAATTATCACAACGAACCAGGAAATAATCAATGCTGTGCGAACAATCCTCCCTGAAGTTTCTACTACTACTCCATCCAACAGCACCCTCTTTGGAGCATCGCTGGGTCACCAGGCCATCAACACGGTCCTCAAGGACAAACTGAATGACCTGAAGAGAAAGGAGGAGAAAATAAGCGATCTTGATGCCCTGTACCTCCTCACAAGGTGTCTTATTATGCCAAGACTCATCACTTCCTAAGGTACAGACCCTCTTTTGACAACCCAACACTCAACGAACATGACACACTCCTGAAATCAGCCTTCAAGGCACTGAACCAGTCGCTGGAAGATCAGCAATGGGATCAGGCAACCCTCCCAGTGCGACTGGAAGGTATAGGGGTGAGCAAAGCAACGCAGGTAGCTTTACCTGCATTTCTGTCTTCGTGTTTGGCTTCCAGTGGACTAGTCAAGATTGTCCCTGAATGCTTGAGAGACGCAGTAGGAGCTCAAGACCCCAGGTTTACTGAAGCAGCCATGAGGTGGGACATCCTTGCAGACTCCTCCAGTAGACCAGCTCCTCCCAAAGAGCACAAACAGTCCCACTAGGACAAACTGATCATGGAGAAAATCGCTAACATAATGCTCACCAATGCTTCAGGAAAGGACAAAGCTCGTCTCCTTGCAGTGAAGGCACCACACTCAGGAGATTTCCTTCTAACTGTTTCCAATTCCTCCTTGGGCACTCGACTCGACCCACAAGCCATTCGGATTGGTGTTATCATCTATGCTGTTCTACTCCCTACTGCAATTTTGTCAATGCATTTTGTCTTAAATAAAGGATCTACAGAATATAAAATATTGGGGGTGATAGGAGAAAACAATATTCAAACAGCTTCAGGAAGAACCTCGAGTTTTCCCTGAAGCAAGTTTATTCTTTTCTCTGATGATGAGGATCCCCTACTCAGTTCCTGTATAATCACTACCTTTTACTCTGCATTTTTATTGTAATGTATATCTCCTTAGATTTAATAAGTTAAGCTACTGCCTTTGCTTTTTTGTGGGTAACACCCACGAATACTAATGTAGACCTGATCTTAACCTTCTGTAAGTC
The DNA here is from genome assembly GCF_026875155.1 of Cherax quadricarinatus. Lineage (NCBI taxonomy): Eukaryota > Metazoa > Arthropoda > Malacostraca > Decapoda > Parastacidae > Cherax > Cherax quadricarinatus. The sequence continues at coordinate 22,125,005 of NC_069487.1, read as the reverse complement.
TTTCATAATAACCAATTTTCAAAATCCAAGACTGTAAATATTACACAACGAGCTACTCAAGCATTATTCATTATCAACAAGAATATTTCAATTTTCAATTTCAATGCTAAATATGTAAATAAGCACTAAGATGGCATCACAAGGCACCTTGAGTTGCTAAATGCTGACCTAGATTTCATTGATTTAACAGAAACCTGGCTAAAACGTGACACAGTAGACATCATGCACAACCAATCATATCTGTTGACCTGATAAAAAGAGAGATGATATTGCATCTTCCTGCACCTCACCATCTTCCTGCACCTCATCATCTTCCTGCACCTATCTTCCTGCACCTCACCATCTTCCTGCGCCTATCTTCACTATCATCTCCTCACTCACCATCTTCTGCACCTCACCATTTTCCTGCACATCACATCTTCTGCACATCACCATTTCCTGCACCTATTCTGCACTCACCATCTTCCATGCACCTCACTATTTCTGCGCCTCACCATCTCCTGCACCTCACCATTTCCTGCACTCACATCATCTGCACCTCACCATCTCTGCACTCACAATTCCTGCACATCACCATCTCCTGCACATCACCATCTCCTACACCTATCTTCTGCACCTCACCATCTTCCTGCACCTAATCTTCTGCACTCCATCTTCCTGCACCTCACCATCTTCCTGCACCTCACCATCTTCCTGCACCTCACCATCTTCCTGCACCTCACCATCTTCCTGCACCTCACCATGTTCCTGCACCTCACATCTTCCTGCACCTCACCATGTCCTGCACCTCACCATGTCTCACCTACCATCTTCCTGCACCTCACCATCTTCCTGCACCTCACTGTCTTCCTGCACCTCACCTCTTCCTGCACCTCACCATCTTCCTGCACCTCACCATCTTCCTGCACCTCACCATTCCTGCACCTCACATCTTCCTGCACCTCACCATCTTCCTGCACCTATCTTCCTGCACCTCACCATCTTCCTGCACCTCACCATCTTCCTGCACCTCACCATCTTCCTGCACCTCACCATCATCCTGCACCTCACCATCTTCCTGCACCTCACCATCTTCCTGCACCTCACCATCTTCCTGCACCTCACCATCTTCCTGCACCTCACCATCATCCTGCACCTCACCATTTCCTGCACCTCACCATCTTCCTGCACCTCACCATCATCCTGCACCTCACCATCATCCTGCACCTCACCATCATCCTGCACCTCACCATCTTCCTGCACCTCACCATCTTCCTGCACCTCACCATCATCCTGCACCTCACCATGTTCCTGCACCTCACCATCTTCCTGCACCTCACCATCATCCTGCACCTCACCATCATCCTGCACCTCACCATCTTCCTGCACCTCACCATCTTCCTGCACCTCACAATGTTCCCTGTACATAAAGAAACATTAATGCAATATAGTGGTACCCTGTTAATAAAGATAACAATATACTACATATTTTTTATCCATCGTAAAAATTTGTTCTACCAATTTTGACCATGTTGCTTTTATTTAACTTCTGTGTCCTTGTATAATATTTACACTGGCTTTATAAAGCTTCTGGAGAGAGAAACGTAGCACCATTAAGTATCTCATTAGTTGCTCCTGTGCTCTTTTACCTTCAACATTTTAACCAATTTTGAATTTATCTGTGAGAGATTCATTTATTCCGTGACTTTGACTCGGTCTCAGATCATGAGTCTGTCTAGGTAAATTGTGTAATATTCTACTCTGCTACTGTTACTAGGATCTATCATAAAATATATGCATTTCCAGTTGCTATAATTACAAATTAATTTCAATTGATTCAGGAGGTTCGCAGTGTGCGGTGGTCGTGTCTGGACAACAACAGTCGTAGCCTGCGTCAGCGGGTTTTAAGAAATACTATTTTCTATGTCTCTGCTGGACGCAATGCTATTGTTGTCATTATTTCTTCCGTCATCGCCTATTACCTCGACGGGGATGAACAGCCATTTATAATTTCAGGTGAGATGCTGTTATGATGATTTTAAACATCAAACTGCAGATATTATGTATCTATATAACATAGATATTAGTCTTCATTAAAAATAAAAGTATTAAATTTTATTACCACAGAACAGGTTGACCTTGAACCCATGGCAGGTGAGTTATAAAACTTCCAGCCAAGGTTCAAACCTCACTTTTTTTTTTTTTTGTTAACAATCGTGTTTTTATAGTTCAGCGAGTCATAATTTTATTATTTTTATAGTTCCAGAAAATGCCCCAGAAATTCTCGAATATGTATTCCCTTTGGGTTTGTTTGTTCTATTGGTCTCTTATATTCCTACAATGGTTGCGAAAACATAGCAAGAAAGATGAGTACGCATTTTAGACTGAGTACATCACCAGACTCACACTTCTCAACTTTACACAGGGAAAGAAATCCAGATATTACAGTCCAGTATTTTAGAATCTTGCCAGACAGACATTAGTATCAGTGGACTTATAAGGACATTATCAGATATTAACACCAGGATCACTGCCTTTGAAGAATCATATCAGACACTATCATAACTATCACTGGCCTTGAATAACCTCGTTAGTCACTAACGTCAGATTCTTTGACAGTGGAGAACATTGCCTAACTTTAACGTCAGATCCACTGGGTGGCGAGAACATTGCCAGCCACTAATGTCAGGATAGCTTGCCTTGGTGATCCTTGCTAGATACTAACATCAGAATCACCATCAAGGACAAGTTGAGTGGAGTACTTGTCATGAACCACATACTGCACTATTCTTATAGTGAAAGATGTTCTTGACTCAAGAAATCTTAATAATTAAACACGACTACAAACAAACCATGGTACGAGTATGGGTTTTAATTCCACCCATACCATGGTTTAAAGATGTTCTTGGTTGCATGATATACACGTCAGTTATATAAAACTGTGTGGAGATACAGCCCTGTAAATTATCTCCAAAACATGTAGAATCTCAAAGTAATCAAAACGAGAAGAAAAAAGGTAATTCACCTTATCCTCAGTAACACTGAGCACGAGTCGCCTGTCCATATCGCTTGATACCGTCACTGGCACCAACCATCTTCCCCTATAGAGGTGACTTTCTATACCAGTATAAACCCTAGTTAATATTATGAGAAAGCAATCGTTTCTACCATAACCTCTGGCATTTATATAGTCTCCTTTACTCATGTGATGACGTACATATACTCATGTTGTTCCCCTGTAGTGATTGGTGTAACTTATTAATTTTGCTGGGGTTTATATCCTGTAATTGTTCCTCTATAACTCTTAATGTAACTTACTGGTTGTGATAGGTTTATGTGCTCTTCTTGTAATAATACGAGCTATTAATACTATGGAGACTTAGCAGTAATCAAGTTTTAGAAGGCTAGTGTCTCCTCATTTTTCTTTATATGTATGTGTCTTACCTAATCTTACAGATTATTTCTGTAAATCAAATTAAACTTAACTGAAAGTTTTTCAGTACTGCTCCCTCTTTGGTGTACCATCACCTGTGTAGGTTCAGGTATAAAAAAAAGGTCTTCAGGGCACCGTCCAGCAGACCTCAACATTAACCTTAGCAGAGTGAAACCTAAATTACTTCCACGCTGCACCGGCCAACTACCTTGCACTCAACTACAAAGTACTGCTCCGTACTTTCTCAGTTTGACTTTTTTTTAGTGTATTGAGACACTTGTTTTTAGGGTATTGAGACACTTGTTTTAGGATGTTAAGACACTTGTTTAGGGTGTTAAGACACTTGTTAGCACAAATTACCTCAGAGGCGTTTTTTCATACCCAACTGCTCAAAGGGGACGACTGGAAGGGGACGACTGGAAGGGGACGACTGGAAGGGAACAGCTGGAAGGGAACAATTGAGGGAAGAGAAGCCTGCATTTTCTTTTCATTTATCCCAAGATTTGATTCTGGGCACCCTGGAAAATTTATAAAAAAATTAATATATTTTTTTTTTTTTTGACGTTTGAGGTTACGTGGAGCCTGGAATCCCAGCTGCTTCTCTTCCACCATTCTCCACTGAGATCAATAACCAGACCATAACATTTACGGAGATCATGAGCGACATTGGCATTGGTTTAGTAATGGTGCCATTCATTGCCATTCTTGACCTTAGTGTCATTATTAGTGCCTTTGCTAAAGGAAGAACCTTTGATGCTACACAGGAGATCATCGCTTTAGGCCTCGCCAATATAGCTGGATCCTTTTTTGGGTAGGTTTTTAAATTACATTTACCTTTAAGGATGGCTGAGAGCCATTATACTGATGAAGGTCTCTTGATCCAGGGAATTGGAGCTACCTTACCCTTAGATCAAACTTGATTACTGCCAGAAGCTGTGTCACCTTCAATATAACAATAATTAGGTGTTTGACGTAAAAGGTCAAAGGAAAACTTAAGAGCTATTTAGGAAGTTGTAGATAGTGTGTTGTGTGTTTTAATGATTATATTAACCAAACTGTATGTGGGGGTCGAGCTCTGGTTCTTGGCTCCACCTGTTAACTTTCAATCATATAGTTACACTGAATCGTAACCCACTGGGGTCTTGTATCAGTCTTGGATTCCATGAATAGAATTCGTATTTACTACCTCCTCTTTACCTTCACTTGTTAACTATCTTAGTACTGAAGAATAGTAAACAAGTACAGGATATAGTCTGTTCTTGTGGCTAAAGTAGCTATAATGATAGACAAGTAACCTCTAACTCAGAGGGAAAGATCTCCACCTAGAGTATCTGGGACTGACATAACCTAATGTTGTGCTAGTGACCCCATGTTAGCTTGTCAGGTTCTGACATCAACACTTACTTTAGACTTAAACTATATAGGGAAGACGATATTTCTTGAGCATGAGACATCTAATGTTGAGATGGTAAATGGAAATGTTGCAAAAAAATATATATCACCTACTAACATTTAAATATCATTAGAGCTAAACATTTCACAAAAATGGGGTTAATGCATATCAGAGACTGCCAGTATCAAAAGTTATAAAAAGCTATAAGATATTTAATTTCAGTTTTCTCCCCGTTATATATAGATCTAATGAGATAACATCAACAGATCGATGCCAACAACAGCAGCTTTCTCACGTTCAGCTATAAACATGACGAGTGGAGTACGGACTCCTGCTGGAGGTCTGGTCACAGGAGTCATGGTCCTCCTCTCCCTCGCTTTCTTAATGCCTTATTTCACGTGAGTTAACATCATAGATATATAGTTATATGGTTATTCTTAGGATATATAAAAGGTATTCCTTTTTATTCTATGGTCAATAATCACTGTTAAACCATACCACGGGTGGGGTTAGAACCCGCGATCAGAGTCACTAAACTCCAGACCGATGCGTTAGCCAATGGCTAACGCTTCGGTCTGGGGTTCAGTGACTCTGATCGCGGGTTCTAACCCCACCCATGTTATGGTTTGTTTGCAATCGTGTCATTACGATTTCGTGAGTCAATCACTGTCATATGAAATGGTGAGTCTCTGTGGACTCATTAAGGAACGTACAACTGAGGAAAGGTTCCCTGGCACTGTCTGCTGGGCTAAAGTGATGTCTAAACAAAGGAGTAAAGAATACTTTTATAAATGAATTAACGCAGCAGACAGCGATGGTGACAAACTAATTGCCGGTACTTTTCTTGAATCTATGTAAAAGCAGATTTATGAATGCAGACAGAATTACTGTTCGGATATTACATCAAAAATCACAAAGCTAAAAAAATCGTATTAAAAGACAGCCAGATATATAATCTTGTTGACACATAGTGGTCATACATCAGCAATATCTCCTCAAGTGAAGCATAATTTTGATAATTACTAGTAGTTCTTGAAGAACACTGAGTTTCACGAGGCTGGGCTTGGGGCATGTCATTAATTGCTTTCTCGAAGTCTTGTGGTGTTAGGATAATATGAGAGTTTTCAAATAAGCAAATTCTGCGTTGTCGGTCATAAAAAATCATTTAGATTTTTGTCGTCTGCGTAAGTCCCATCTCGTCTATGCGAGGGTCCAATACTTGATATTTTCCCCTAAGATTTGGGCCTTCACCGTGTGAAGCGAGAGCTTCACACGGTAAAGGGCTAGGGTTCGATTCTCGGCAAGGGTTGAGAAATTGGGCTTGTTTCCCTACACCGGTTGTTCATGCTTACCCATCAGTAGAGTACCTGGGTGTTAGTCGACTGATTTGGGTCGCATACTGGGACAAAATAGACTTAATTTGCCCGAAATGCTCTGCATAACAAGCGGCTTTCTATGTTGTAGTAAGTCACTGATGTCAGGTATGGTCTATATACCTTGTACATGTACTTGTAGAAATAAAGACATATTATCAGAGAATACCTGACAGGGAGGCAACAGCGAGTCATGGTACGTGATGAGATGTCACAGTGGGCGCCTGTGATGAGCGGGGTTCCACAGGGGTCAGTCCTGGGACAGGTGCTGACTCTGGTGTATGTGAATGACGTGATGGAAGGGATAGACTCACATTTGTCCCTGTTTGCAGATGATGTGAAACTAATGACAGGACTATAAGGGCTCTGGACAGGCTGTAGTACTGGTCCAGCAACTGCCTCTTAGAGTTTAACTCCACCAAGTGCAAAGGGCACCTACTGTGTGCAGGTTATTCTTTGTGCAGGTGCTGTTGTGTGCAGGTGCAGCTGTGTACAGGTGCTCCTGTGTGCAGGTGATGCTCTGTACAGGTGCTAATGTGTGCAGGTGCTCTTGTGTGCAGGTGCTCTTGTGTGCAGGTGCTCCTGTGTGCAGGTGTTGTGTACAGGTGCTCCTGTGTCCAGGTGCTGCTGTGTGCAGGTGCAGCTGTGTACAGGTGCTCCTGTGTGCAGGTGATGCTCTGTACAGGTGCTCCTGTGTGCAGTGCTCCTGTGTGCAGGTGCTCCTGTGTGCAGGTGCTGCTCTGTACAGGTGCTAATGTGTGCAGTGCTCCTGTGTGCAGGTGCTGCTCTGTACAGGTGCTACTGTGTGCAGTGCTCCTGTGTGCAGGTGCTCCTGTGTGCAGGTGCTGCTCTGTACAGGTGCTAATGTGTGCATGTGCTCTTGTGTGCAGGTGCTCCTGTGTGCAGGTGCTCCTGTGTGCAGGTGCTCGTTCTGTACAGTGCAATGTGTGCAGTGCTCTTGTGTGCAGTGCTCCTGTATGCAGGTGCTCCTGTGTGCAGGTGCTGCCCCTGTATCAGGTGCTAATGTGTGCAGGTGCTCTTGTGTCAGTGCTCCTGTGTCAGGTGCTGCTCTGTACAGGTGCTAACTGTGTCGGTGCTCCTTGTGTCAGTGCTCCTGTGTGCAGGTGTTGTTCCAGGTGTTGCTGTGTCCAAGTGTTGCTGGTGCGTGTTTGCTGTGTGCAGCAGTGTTCTGTGTGCAGGTGCCTTCCTGTGTGCAGTGCTCCTGTGTGCAGGTGTTCCGTGTGCAGTGCTCCTGTGTGCACGTGTTTCCTGTGTCAGGTGCTCCTGTGTGCAGGTGCTCCTGTGTGCAGGTGCTGTGTGCAGGTGCTCCTGTGGGCAGTGCTCCTGTGCTACAGTGTTCCAGTGGTGCAGGTGCTCCTTGTTGCAGGTGCTGCTGTGTCGGTGCTCCTGTGTGACTGGTGCTCCTGTGTTCTGTGCTGTGTTCTGGTGCTCCTGTGTACAGGTGCTCCTGTGTTCTGTGCTGTGTTCTGGTGCTCCTGTGTTCCAGTGCTCCTGTGTTCTGGTGCTCCTGTGTTCTGGTGCTCCTGTGTTCTGGTGCTCCTGTGTTCTGGTGCTCCTGTGTTCTGGTGCTTCTGTGTTCCAGTGCTACTGTGATCCAGTGCTCCTGTGTTCCAGTGCTCCTGTGTTCCAGTGCTCCTGTGTTCATGTGTTCCAGTGCTCCTGTGTTCTGGTGCTCCTGTGCTCTGGTGCTCCTCTGTTCTGGTGCTCCTGTGTTCCAGTGCTCCTGTGTTCCAGTGCTCCTGTGTTTTGCTGCTCCTGTGATCTGCTGCTCCTGTGTTCTGGTGCTCCTGTGTTCCAGTGCTCCTGTGTTCCAGTGCTCCAGTGTTCCAGTGCTCCTGTGTTCTGCTGCTCCTGTGTTCTGCTGCTCCTGCGTTGGGCTGCTCCTGTGTTCTGCTGCTCCTGTGTTGCAGTGCTCCCGTGTTCTGGTGCTCATATGTTCAGGTGCTACTGTGCTCTGGTGCTCCTGTGTTCTGGTGCTCCTGTGTTCCAGTGCTCCTATGTTCTGCTGCTCCTGTGTTCTGCTGCTCCTGTGTTCTGGTGCTCCTGTGTTCCGGTGCTCCTGTGTTCCAGTGCTATGTTCTGGTGCTCCTGTGTTCTGGTGCTACTGTGCTCTGGTGCTACTGTGCTCTAGTGCTGTGTTCTGGTGCTACTGTGTTCTGGTGCTACTGTGTTCTGGTGCTACTGTGCTCTGATGCTCCTGTCTTCTGGTTCTCCTGTGTTCTGGTGCTCCTGTGTTCAGGTGCTCCTGTGTTCTGGTGCTCCTGTGTTCCAGTGCTCCTGTGTTCCAGTGCTCCTGTGTTCTGCTGCTCCTGTGTTCCAGTGCTCCTGTGTTCCAGTGCTCCGGTGTTCCAGTGCTCCTGTGTTCTGGTGCTACCGTGCTCTGGTGCTCCTGTGTTCCGGTGCTCCTGTGTTCCAGTGCTCCTGTGTTCCGGTGCTCCTGTGTACCGGTGCTCCTGTGTACCGGTGCTCCTGTGTACCGGTGCTCCTGCATTCTGGTGCTCCTGTGTTCCGGTGCTTCTGTGTTCCGGTGCTCCTGTGTTCCGGTGCTCCTGTGTTCTGGTGCTCCTGTGTTCCAGTGCTCCTGTGTTCCAGTGCTCCTGTGTTCCAGTGCTCCTGTGTTCCAGTGCTCCTGTGTTCTGGTGCTCCTGTGTTCTGGTGCTCCTGTGTTCCAGTGCTGCTGTGTTCTGGTGCTCCTGTGTTCTGGTGCTCCTGTGTTCTGGTGCTCCTGTGTTCCGGTGCTCCTGTGTTCCAGTGCTCCTGTGTTCTGGGGCTCATGTGTTCTGGTGCTCCTGTGTTCTGGTGCTCCTGTGTTCTGGTGCTCCTGTGTTCTGGTGCTCCTGTGTTCCGGTGCTCCTGTGTTCCGGTGCTCCTGTGTTCTGGGGCTCCTGTGTTCTGGTGCTCCTGTGTTCTGGTGCTACTGTGTTCTGGTGCTCTTGTGTTCTTGTGCTCCAGTGTTCTGGTGCTCCTGTGTTCCGGTGCTCCTGTGTTCCAGTGCTCCTGTGTTCCAGTGCTCCTGTGTTCTGTTGCTCCTGTGTTCCGGTGCTCCTGTGTTCCGGTGCTCCTGTGTTCCGGTGCTCCTGTGTTCCGGTGCTCCTGTGTTCCAGTGCTCCTGTGTTCCAGTGCTCCTGTGTACCGGTGCTCCTGTGTTCTGTGCTCCTGTGTTCTGTGCTCCTGTGTTCTGGTGCTCCTGTGTTCTGGTGCTCCTGTGTTTCTGGTGCTACTGGTACTCCGGTGCTCCTGTTCCGGTGCTCCTGTGTTCTGGTGTGCTCCTGTGTGTTCTGGTGCTCCTGTGTTCTGGTGCTCCTGTGTTCCGGTGCTCGTGTGTTCTGGTGCTCCTGTGTAGCGGTGCTCCTGTTCTGGTGCTCCTGTGTTCTGGTGCTACTGTACTCCGGTGCTCCTGTACTCCGGTGCTCCTGTGTTCTGGTGCTCCTGTGTTCTGGTGCTCCTGTGTTCCGGTGCTCGTGTGTTCTGGTGCTCCTGTGTAGCGGTGCTCCTGTTCTTGTGCTCCAGTGTTCTGGTGCTCCTGTGTTCCGGTGCTCCTGTGTTCCAGTGCTCCTGTGTTCCAGTGCTCCTGTGTTCTGTTGCTCCTGTGTTCCGGTGCTCCTGTGTTCCGGTGCTCCTGTGTTCCGGTGCTCCTGTGTTCCAGTGCTCCTGTGTTCCAGTGCTCCTGTGTACCGGTGCTCCTGTGTTCTGGTGCTCCTGTGTTCTGTGCTCCTGTGTTCTGTGCTCCTGTGTTCTGGTGCTCCTGTGTTCTGGTGCTCCTGTGTTCTGGTGCTACTGTACTCCGTTGCTCCTGTACTCCGGTGCTCCTGAGTTCTGTGCTCCTGTGTTCTGTGCTCCTGTGTTCTGGTGCTCCTGTGTTCTGGTGCTCCTGTGTACCGGTGCTCCTGTTCTGGTGCTCCTGTGATCCGGTGCTCCTGTGTACCGGTGCTCCTGTGTTCTGGTGATCCTGTGTTCTGGTGCTCCTGTGTTCTGGTGCTACTGTGCTCTGGTGCTACTGTGTTCTGGTGCTCTTGTGCTCTGGTGCTCCTGTGTTCTGTGCTCCTGTGTTCTGTGCTCCTGTGTTCTGGTGCTCCTGTGTTCTGGTGCTCCTGTGTACCGGTGCTCCTGTTCTGGTGCTCCTGTGATCCGGTGCTCCTGTGTACCGGTGCTCCTGTGTTCTGGTGATCCTGTGTTCTGGTGCTCCTGTGTTCTGGTGCTCCTGTGTTCTGGTGCTCCTGTGTTCTGGTGCTACTGTGCTCTGGTGCTACTGTGTTCTGGTGCTCTTGTGCTCTGGTGCTCCTGTGTTCTGTGCTCCTGTGTTCTGTGCTCCTGTGTTCTGGTGCTCCTGTGTTCTGGTGCTCCTGTGTACCGGTGCTCCTGTTCTGGTGCTCCTGTGATCCGGTGCTCCTGTGTACCGGTGCTCCTGTGTTCTGGTGATCCTGTGTTCTGGTGCTCCTGTGTTCTGGTGCTCCTGTGTTCTGGTGCTCCTGTGTTCTGGTGCTCCTGTGTTCTGGTGCTAATCTGCTCTGGTTCTCCTGTGTTCTGGTGCTCCTGTGTTCTGGTGCTACTGTGTTCAGGTGCTCCTGTGTTCTGGTGCTACTGTGTTCAGGTGCTCCTGTGTTCTGGTGCTACTGTGTTCTGGTGCTCCTGTGTTCTGGTGCTACTGTGTTCCGGTGCTCCTGTGTTCTGGTGCTCCTTTGTTCTGGTGCTCCTGTGTTCTGATGCTCCTGTGTTCTGGTGATACTGTGTTCTGGTGATACTGTGTTCGGGTGATACTGTGTTCTGGTGCTACTGTGTTCTGGTGCTACTGTATTCTGGTGCTCCTGTGTTCTGGTGCTCCTGTGTTCTGGTGCTCCTGTGTTCTGGTGCTCCTGTGTTTTGGTGCTCCTGTGTTCTGGTGCTCCTGTGTTCTGGTGCTACTGTACTCCGGTGCTCCTGTACTCCGGTGCTCCTGTGTTCTGGTGCTTCTGTGTTCTGGTGCTCCTGTGCTCTGTTGCTCCTGTGTTCCGGTGCTCCTGTACTCCGGTGCTACTGTGTTCTGGTGCTCCTGTGTTCTGGTGATACTGTGTTCTGGTGCTCCTGTGTTCTGGTGATACTGTGTTCTGGTGATACTGTGTTCTGGTGCTCCTGTGTTCTGGTGCTACTGTATTCTGGTGCTCCTGTGTTCTGGTGCTCCTGTGTTCTGGTGCTACTGTGCTCTGGTGCTCCTGTCTTCTGGTGCTACTGTGTTCTGGTGCTCCTGTGTTCCGGTGCTTCTGTGTTCCGGTGCTCCTGTGTTCTGGTGCTCCTGTGTTCTGGTGCTCCTGTGTTCTGGTGCTCCTGTGTTCTGGTGCTACTGTTCTCTGGTGCCACTGTGCTCTGGTGCTACTGTGCTCTGGTGCTACTGTGCTCTGGTGCTTCTGTGCTCTGGTGCTACTGTGCTCTGGTGCCACTGTGCTCTGGTGCTACTGTGTTCTGGTGCTACTGTGCTCTGTTGCTACTGCGCTCTGGTGCTACTGTGTTCTGGTGCTACTGTTCTCTTGTGCTACTGTTCTCTTGTGCTCCTGTGTTCTGGTGCTCCTGTGTTCCGGTGCTCCTGTACTCCGGTGCTCCTGTGCTCCGGTGCTCCTGTGTTCTGGTGGGAGCTGAGTGAGACCGGTGGTCTTGGGGGGAGGGGATTACGCAATATGTTTAAGAGAATATTGTATTACAAAAACACTCTATATATGTCATTTTCCGGAACTGTTCTGAAACTGGACGCGTATTATTCCTGGTCAGTCAGAGTGGCCAGGAGAGGAGAGACTGAGGTGTGTTCAGCAGGTGAAGCACAGAAAACGAAGCAAGATTTAGTTGTGTGAGTTGTAGAGATGGTTTTTTCTTTGTAAGTTCCTAGTGTGCAGAGGCCTGTTTAAGTTTTGGTAATGTCTTTGTGCAACCTGCAGTTTGAAGAGCCTGCAGAAGGGGGGTGTAATGGAGCCTCTCGTTTATAAATATTTATGGTTTTTACTCACTAGTAGTAGTGTGCTAGTTAGTTAATGTGAGTACTGGGTATACTATGATGGTTAAAGCTGGCCTTAGAGTGGTTTCTTTTTCAATTTTAAATAATATAAATGCCCCTAGACAGGGAGGTCATTCACCCTTTAGGAGCCACGACTTTCGTTTACGTTACGCAGCAAAAAAAAAAAAAAACTCAACAATTGATCACCAACAGCTTGTTTTTACATTTGCCGTTTTTTTCATAATTTCTGTGATGCCTGTGGTAGGGATCTCAAAAATTTTTTAGGATTATCTTTGAACAATGACAACTTAATGTTAATTTTAACTGATGTTATTGTCGTTGCTGAGATAGTGTTTATTTGTGTTCTGTGTTTTATCCAGTCATGTATATTTTTGTTTATTTTATCTTTATTTTTCTTATTTCAGTGTTTTTTTTATTAACAAAAGCTCTCCTAAGGTTTCAATCCTACCTACCTAAATAACCAAAAAAGCACAATACCATGACTGGAACAATACACAAATAACCCGCACATAGAAGAAAGGAGCCGACGACGTCTTTGTATATGGTCCAAGTCGTTCCAAAGTGTCGTCGTTGGTTCCTCTCTTCTATGTGCGGGTTGTCTACCTGCCTAAGTACCATAATTCTTTCTCGTCAGTTATATTCCCACATCCACACTGGCAGCAGTAATCATCAACGCATTGGTTCATCTCATTGATTACGAGATCTTGGCTCCTCTCTGGAGGAATAAGAAGACCGACCTGGTACTTTTTATGGTCGCCTTCTTTACTTGCCTCTTCTGGGGACTCGAGTGGGGAATCTTGACAGGCATCGGCGTCAATCTCTCAATGCTTCTGTATTCCATTGCTTCACCCACCGTTAACGTGGCTGTTGTCCCATCAAAGGTAACTTTTGTTCTTTTGACTAGTCATTGTAAAAAATTTTGGAAGATAGTTCACTGTACGCTGGAAAGAGTGATCTGCCAGAAAGTAACTGTTTAGTATCGATTTTTTGTTTGTAGTGGAGGAGCAGTAGGAAAAAACAGGCATTGCTTATTTTAAAATTTGGAACATTTTGGTTAAAATGTTAATAATTCAACCAGGAAAAACAGATTGTAATGCATTTCACTTCATAATAAAATATTATGGAATCCATATGCTTCTGAACTTATTTTATTTACTGATATTGTACAGATGTGTTTTCTGGGTATTTTTAATGGCTTATTACTTGTGCACAAATTATTCAGTAGCTTAACAGATTTATAAAACTGTAATGACCAACAATCACAGTATATCAGCATGTAATTATACAGCCATAATACATGAATTATGGAATTGATGATCTGAAATAATTGTTTCTTCTGGAGTCTTTTACTCGATAATAATAAAACGTCTTTTCTATCACTTCTATTTCCTCATGTTAACCTCAGAAGCATTGTAGAGGATATGTTCTGGTTATTGTACTCTTCATGGCTTCTGGTGTTCCAGCATCTCTCGCATCTTACTCATCTTTCTCTCTCAGAATGATAGTAGAGGATATGTTCTGATTATTGTCTGACTTTTTTGTGCTATCCCAGGTTCTCTACACATATGCTGCTATGTATGATAATTCTATGTAACTGTATTTGTGTATACCTGAATAAACTTACTTCATGGCTTCTGGTGTTCCAGCATCTCTCGCATCTAACTCATCTTTCTCTCTCTCAGAATGATGATAGAGGATATGTTCTGGTTACTCCTTGCTACGGTCTCAGTTACCCCAGCACTTCACACATCCGTGGTGCCGTCAGGAAGGCTGGGCTCCGGCAGGCTGCTGGTTCTCTTCCTGTTGTTATTGACTGTTCCTGCATTGATACCACTGACTATACATCAGCTAAGGTATGACTAACATCTTGAGTCTCGTTTAAAATTAAATTTATCACATATATTAATTATCTGTCATAGTGCCAAGACTTAAGTTTTATGTAATATTTATTAGAGATTATGTAGGTCACTGTCAAATTATAGATGATTACAATAATTTGAATATTGCTGTTGAAATTATCAATGCTTGAACATGTTACATATTCCAGTATTTGAGAAAAAATATTCATTCATCCATGTAAGCCACTGGAAAGGCATCTGTCTTCATTTGACATCATTTTTAAGAAATGAAATCCAATTACTAATCCTATCCTGATACTGTGAATCTCGGATATTTAAATTATATTTAATATACCAGTACAAAGTATTTTTGTAACATTTTGTACTGGCATTTTGATAATTAGGGCATAAAGGGGATGATAGAGGAGTTCCAGCTGCGTGGGCAGAGCCTTGTGTTCTTGGGCATGAAGCCGAGCATCATCCAGATCGTTCAAGCTCTTCACAAAGACATCAGGATTTGCTCCAGCTTTGATGTTTTGTCTGAGGTTCTAGCAGGTATGTGATGATGTTTTGTCTGAGGCTCTGGCAGGTATGTGATGATGTTTTGTCTGAGGTCCTGGCAGGTATGTGATGATGTTTTGTCTGAGGTCCTGGCAGGTATGTGATGATGTTTTAGTCTGAGGCCTGGCAGTATTGTGATGATGTTTTGTCTGAGGTCCTGGCAGGTATGTGATGATGTTTTGTCTGAAGCTCTGGCAGGTATGTGATCATCAGTGAAGCTCATATTAGCGTGGAAATGGCACCATTATAATGTATCATATATTGCTTTAGGACTTATGAACTCATAAAAATGACAAAAATAGTTACACATCAAATAGTAATAGTTTCTCTCCACCATCAATATAGACTATGATAAAACGCTCAAAGAATGGGAGAGAGGGACATAGAAGTTAACATTAACCTTAACAAAAAATTGTTACCTGATGATCATAACGAAATGTTGAGAACCTCCAGTTAGACAATGACCAACATTAATTAAATTTATTTTAGATACACTAATGAGAAAACATTAAGAAAGTTTTTCACAATATAGGGATTAAGCAGCAGTGGTGTGGTGTCCGCACCTTAAATACTCATCTAACTCATCTACTGACACGTAGATGAGTAACATACCTGGGTAGTAGCTGGGTACTTTTTATTGTCAAAAACATTACAGATTCAATAATGGTGCACATGAGTCTTATTCAGGACAAAAGAATAAGAAAAACAATATTCTTTGGGTTGTTGATCCAGGATAGTGACAGACACTACATTCTATGGAAAGCCTTCAATACACAGTTTCTTCCAGGACTGGACTACAGTGAAACCTCGCTTGTCGACTGCATTACTTGAACAAATCGGTTTTCGAACGAGGAATTCGAGAAAATTTGTCCTGGTGCGTTCTCGTGTTTGTTGACCGACAGTGCAAACGGCTCGGTTCACGTAACTACACAAGCCACGAAAGACTGGTTCACTCTGTTACTGTGTAGTAATGCAAGTAGGGAATTGAAACTGAAACACTTGTTTATCATTCTATCACGAGTTTTTATGAAAAACAAGCTGGCTGTAATATGGAGGGCCAACACGAAAGCTTGGGTAAAAAGACAATTTTTTAATGAGTGGGTTAATGAGATCTTAGCTCCCACTGTCCAAAAGTACCTCATTAAAAACAATTGCCAGTCAGGGTCCTTTTACTTATGGATAATGCTCCTGCTCACCCTCCAAGCTTGGAAAACGAGTTTCTGGAGGAGTTCACTTTTATACCTGTGAAGTCCTTGCCTCCTAACACCACTCCAGCAGATCATTTCTAACTTCGAGAATATCTACACCAAAATACTTTTTGAAAGGTGCTTTGAAATCACATAAGAAACAAATTTAACCCTCAGGGAGTTCTGGAAGGACCATTTCAGTATCCATACCTGCTTGAGGATTATAGACAAAGCCTGGGGGAATATATCTTCCAGGACCATGCAGTCAGCATGGAAGAAATTGTGGCCTGACTTTGTGGCAGCCAGGGATTTTGATGGCTTTGAAGATGAGCCTGAGCCAGTAGATGATAGTGTCAATGGGGAAGACTTTGGTCCTGAAGGTAAATGTTGAGGAGTTGGTGGAAGAGCAAAGAATTGAACTCGCCACAGAACTTGTAGACCTTCCGAGGAGCCACAACAGATTTCAGCTGAGGAGCTGTTATCAGAGGAAGAGGAGGGAAGGGATGATGTGCCCATTACATTTATCGAGGAAATGTGTGCTAAATGACGTAAAATGCAGGAGTTTGCTGAAAATACCAGATAAAGCAGTGGCCATCCGTCTCTCTTAACACGTACAATAACAGTATGTCTCAATTTAGACACGTGTTAAAAGGGAGCCTCCAGCACCTCACTGGACAGGATTTTAATGAGACGAAGAACCAGTGAGCTAGAACAAGGTGTTAGTGGTGAAAAGAGACAAAGAAGAAAACACCACAAGAACACTTGCCTGACATATCATTAGAAGGTGACTCTCCTTCCAGCAGTAACATCCCCCCTCCTCCACCTCCTGCTTCCATTATGTCATTAGTTCTCCTCTGACAGGTAAGAGGCAGTTAAATTTCCACTAACTGTACAGTATTTTAGTTAAAGTTTCTTTTAGTATTAATTTTTACAGTTTTATGTTTCAGTTTGTATATTTTTAATAAATTATTGTATTGTCAATTGAGGTCTGAAACGGATTAATTCTATTTACATTATTCTTTATGGGAAAAATGGTTTTGGTTGTTATCCATTTCTGGAACGAAGTAAATTCGACAACCGAGGTTTCACTATATACCATGGATACAAAAACACAGATATACTGAAATATAAGTTCAGTGAAGGTCAAATTAGAGGTAAGACTCGAGGTCAAGGGTGTGATGGAGAGGTGAAACAATGATCACAGTGCCAACATGATGGACGTGGGTAGCGGGTGGGGTCAGATTTGCAGTAATCATTAACGCTATAAATGAAGTGTCCTTCCAGCACTTGTCAGTTCACGTCATTGTTCAACGCTGGATAACCCAAGTAATGCAGCTTATTTCAATTGTGGTCATTTCATTCATGCTGCAGGATACTAGCCACGACAACCTGATTAATTCTAGCTACCATTGATTGCTAGGTAAACAGGTACAGCAGATGTAAGTTTCCCTTACATCTGACTTCACTTGGGAATCAAACCTGGGTTCATTTTGTTGACATGGTCGCTGTTCACAATAATAACAGCTATAAATATATAAGTTTTGTCGGCTAATACCAGGCAGATTTTTTAAAAATAAAAATAAATGTTTATGGAGCGGTAGAACACTGGAATGACCAGATCCAAAAAGGCAGAGTTAGTGTTACTAATTAAGTACTGAAAATAAATCCTAAGCTTAGCTATTTTTTAGCTTTAGGTAGTTTATTGTATGTAAAGAAATTACATGTAAAGATAAGGTGGACAGAGACATGATGTTCCAGAGATGGGACACAGAAACAAGGGGTCACAGTTGGAAGCTGAAGACTCAGATGAGTCACAGGGATGTTAGGAAGTATTTCTTCAGTTATAGAGTTGTCAGGAAGGGGAATAGTCTAGCAAGTGAGGTAGTGGAGGTAGGAACCATACATAGCTTTAAGATGAGGTATGATAAAGCTCATGGAGCAGGGAGAGAGGGGACCTAGTAGCGTCCAGTGAAGAGGCGGGCCAGGCGCTGAGTCTCGACCCCTGTAACAACAATTAGGTGAGTACACATGAGCACACATGAACTAGCAAGCAGCATCAGGTATTTGGGTGACCCCCTGACCTGCCTGGCAAAGTTCCCACTTCACACACGGTGGGACCGGGTTCGATTCCCGGCGGGTAGAAACATTTCGACGCGTTTCCTGACACCTCTTGTCCTGTTCACCTAGCAGCAAATAGGTACCTGGGTGTTAGTCGACTGGTGTGGGTCGCATCCTGGGGGACAAGATTGAGGACCACAATGGAAATAAGACAGAGTCCTCGATGACGCACTGACTTTCTTGGGTTATCCTGGGTGGCTAACCCTCCAGGGTTAAAAGTCCGAACGAAATCTTAATAAGACACGCAGCCAGTCAAGACAGAGCACTCCGAAAGTAAGTTTACTCAGGTATACACAAATATACAATCCTTGAAGCATTATTTTCAATACGTGGAAAATACGGCTCTTTTGGGTACATGTACATATGTTCCTATTATAAATAATAAAGTAAATACTGTTGAGGATAAATAAGCTTTCCTTTTGTAAGTAAATGTTATTCTTAATTACGAAAGAATATTTTTTATTTAAACTCAGTGTACTGAGCTCCATTTTATATTCAAAGACATACTTCCTAATTAAAATTCCTTAAAAATACCTGTGAGTTGCTGTTCCATGTTGTTTGGCAACCATTAGAATTTATTAAGTGATGAACACTTGTCTCAGATGGCGAGGCCGAGACGAAGATGGAAACTGTGGAACGTACCAGCTGCCGCCCAGAAGGGAATACACTCCTTCCTGCTCTGACATCCAAGTCTCCACCTGACACATTCACAGCTTTCCACGACCAGAAGTAGCACAGCATTACTACCGTTATGGCCAGAAATAGTAACTCGTCAAGGCAGAAAAAACAGTGAACCAGATCAAGTAGTCTGTCTTAAAATTTCTTAACGCTAGTAGTCAATGGGGATGTATATTCCTTGTGTCTTCAGGAGTATGTGTTGAGGTCCCAAGTCCAGCTCATGTGTTGAGGTCCCAAGTTCAGCTCATGTGTTGAGGTCCCAAGTTCAGCTCATGTGTTGAGGTCCCAAGTCCAGCTCATGTGTTGAGGTCCCAAGTTCAGCTCATGTGTTGAGGTCCCAAGTACAGCTCATGTGTTGAGGTCCCAAGTACAGCTCATGTGTTGAGGTCCCAAGTCCAGCTCATGTGTTGAGGTCCCAAGTCCAGCTCATGTGTTGAGGTCCCAAGTCCAGCTCATGTGTTGAGGTCCCAAGTCCAGCTCATGTGTTGAGCTCCCAAGTCCAGCTGAAAGAGGGACATTCAGTTGCAAGACTTCATCCCAGAGAAGGTGATCCTCGCTCTGAGTACTTGTAACTGCTGAGAAAATAAGTCCAGTAGTTAGGTACGAGAGAAATAAAAACATTTTGATAACGTCATGCCACAATGTGGAATGTTCACTGCAGTTCTTATTCATTCAAGATATATTCCAAAACTGATCAATATATCATCAGATGGGACGTGTTTCAGCAGCATCGTAGTCACTCATACTGAAGATCAAAACCGTTTTATCGTAGACTCAAGTAAAGTATAAACAAGTCCTGTGTTTTCATAACAGCACATTGTCTTAATAACAATGTAAACCATACCACGGGTGGGGTTAGAACCCGCGATCATAGTGATTCGCTGATCGCGGGTTCTAACCCCACCCGTGGTATGGTTTGTTTGCAATCATGTCATTACGTTTTCGTGAGTTAATATAATGTGTCCTCATAACAGCATATTGTGTGTTCACATAGTGTCCTCATAACAGCATATTGTGTGTTCACATAGTGTCCTCATAACAGCATATTGTGTGTTCACATAGTGTCCTCATAACAGCATATTGTGTGTTCACATAGTGTCCTCATAACAGCATATTGTGTGTTCACATAGTGTCCCTCATAACAGCATATTGTGTGTTCACATAGTGTCCTCATAACAGCATATTGTGTGTTCACATAGTGTCCTCATAACAGCATATTGTGTGTTCACATAGTGTCCTCATAACAGCATATTGTGTGTTCACATAGTGTCCTCATAACAGCATATTGTGTGTTCACATAGTGTCCTCATAACAGCATATTGTGTGTTCACATAGTGTCCTCATAACAGCATATTGTGTGTTCACATAGTGTCCTCATAACAGCATATTGTGTGTTCACATAGTGTCCTCATAACAGCATATTGTGTTTCACATAGTGTCCTCATAACAGCATATT
Organism: Cherax quadricarinatus; assembly: GCF_026875155.1. Lineage (NCBI taxonomy): Eukaryota > Metazoa > Arthropoda > Malacostraca > Decapoda > Parastacidae > Cherax > Cherax quadricarinatus. The sequence goes on along the minus strand of NC_069487.1, from coordinate 22,104,988 downwards.
GTGTGTTTACATAGTGTCCTCATAACAGCATATTGTGTGTTCACATAGTGTCCTCATAACAGCATATTGTGTGTTCACATAGTGTCCTCATAACAGCATATTGTGTGTTCACATAGTGTCCTCATAACAGCATATTGTGTGTTCACATAGTGTCCTCATAACAGCATATTGTGTGTTCACATAGTGTCCTCATAACAGCATATTGTGTGTTCACATAGTGTCCTCATAACAGCATATTGTGTGTTCACATAATGTTATGGTAAAGAAGACTATATCTTGTGGTGTAATGGTAAAGACTGTCTGGTGCATAATGCTGTAGGCATCCTTGCATTCTGGCATCCTGGCATCCTGGCATTCTGGCATCATGGCATCCTGGCATCCTGGCCTCCTGGCATCCTGGCATCCTGGCATCATGGCATCCTGGCATCCTGGCATCCTGGCATCATGGCATCCTGGCATCATGGCATCCTGGCATCCTGGCACTCCACGCATAAGTAGACAGGCCAGCAGATTTATGACGTAAAAGTCAGTGAGGGTTTTACGTTAACTTTTGCAACTACGTTGACAGTCTAGTTCATGCTGCATGAGTGACAACAGTCTAGTTCATGCTGCATGAATGACAGTCTAGTTCATGCTGCATGAATGACAACAGTCTAGTTCATGCTGCATGAGTGACAACAGTCTAGTTCATGCTGCATGAGTGACAACAGTCTAGTTCATGCTGCATGAGTGACAACAGTCTAGTTCATGCTGCATGAGTGACAACAGTCTAGTTCATGCTGCATGAGTGACAACAGTCTAGTTCATGCTGCATGAGTGACAACAGTCTAGTTCATGCTGCATGAGTGACAACAGTCTAGTTCATGCTGCATGAGTGACAACAGTCTAGTTCATGCTGCATGAGTGACAGTCTAGTTCATGCTGCATGAGTGACAACAGTCTAGTTCATGCTGCATGAGTGACAACAGTCTAGTTCATGCTGCATGAGTGACAACAGTCTAGTTCATGCTGCATGAGTGACAACAGTCTAGTTCATGCTGCATGAGTGACAACAGTCTAGTTCATGCTGCATGAATGACAGTCTAGTTCATGCTGCATGAGTGACAACAGTCTAGTTCATGCTGCATGAGTGACAACAGTCTAGTTCATGCTGCATGAGTGACAACAGTCTAGTTCATGCTGCATGAGTGACAACAGTCTAGTTCATGCTGCATGAATGACAACAGTCTAGTTCATGCTGCATGAATGACAACAGTCTAGTTCATGCTGCATGAATGACAACAGTCTAGTTCATGCTGCATGAATGACAACAGTCTAGTTCATGCTGCATGAATGACAACAGTCTAGTTCATGCTGCATGAATGACAACAGTCTAGTTCATGCTGCATGAATGACAACAGTCTAGTTCATGCTGCATGAATGACAGTCTAGTTCATGCTGCATGAATGACAACAGTCTAGTTCATGCTGCATGAGTGACAACAGTCTAGTTCATGCTGCATGAGTGACAACAGTCTAGTTCATGCTGCATGAGTGACAACAGTCTAGTTCATGCTGCATGAGTGACAACAGTCTAGTTCATGCTGCATGAGTGACAACAGTCTAGTTCATGCTGCATGAGTGACAACAGTCTAGTTCATGCTGCATGAGTGACAACAGTCTAGTTCATGCTGCATGAATGACAACTTCGTCATGCAAGCAGATAGGCTTCAAATAGGCTAATATAAATTGTTTCATACAATGTATGAGAGACTCTGCCATGCAAATACAAACAGAGAGAGAGATGGCTGGATCGATCGACTTTCATGTATTTTAGGAACTCTAGAGAAAAATATATGCAAAAGAAGATAGAGCTCATTAGATATGGTAATAATATATGGTAGAGGCGGCTACATTCCACTAGTAGGTCCAGAATTCTCAGCAGACACGAATAATAACGAACATTAATAATAACGAACATTAATAATAACGAACATTAATAATAACGAACATTAATAATAACGAACATTAATAATAACGAACATTAATAATAACGAACATTAATAATAACGAACATTAATAATAACGAACATTAATAATAACGAACATTAATAATAACGAACATTAATAATAACGAACATTAATAATAACGAACATTAATAATAACGAACATTAATAATAACGAACATTAATAATAACGAACATTACCATCATATGACAAAACTCTAATGTTTTAATCAATCAATTAATGCTACAACGTGAAGCAATAACAATATAAATACAATTAAAAGAAATATAGTCAAAATGTGAGGGGGGAGGGAGGAGGAGGGGGGAGGAGGGGGAGGGGGAGGGAGGGGGTTGAACAAAATTCAAAAAATTGCATGGTTTACTTGTATTTCTTCCCCAAACTCTTCCATTTTATTTCGTTCATAACTCGAAAATGCCTAGCCCAATCGGGTTTAGAGACAGATTCTAGGAATTGTTGAACTCAGTCCCGGCATCCTGGTAAGTCTCCAAGACGAGAAACAAAGATTGACAAGTTAAACTTTATTGACAACATATTATGAACTTAATAAGAGAAGTGTAAATTCAATATTAACTCATAACCCAAGTTAACAATCACCAAATTATTTTCATTTATTTTCTAAATTCTTGTCATGTATTATATACGTTTGCATAATCCCAGGCCACACACGATTTTACGGGGCCTTAGTTATGAATTTCATTATATAAATAAGACACCTGATGGTATTATAGTAATCACAATGGTTATAAATGACTAAAATTTTTAAAGGGGTGGACCGGTAAGCCAGCGGAAGGCCTCGGTCAGATGACCAAAAGCTCCCAAGGCGGGTCATCATCTGACCAAGACCCGTGTCAGGAAAAACTTGTCCTGTTTCCTGACGAACTTTACCTAACCTGACCACCTGATGGTAGGGTTGGTATATCCCATTCCTGTCTTTGTTTATCACAGGAAGTTTGACCAGGGTTCTTCACACTAGGGTTTAGCATCACTCTAATGTAACACTTAATAAATCTGTTTGACCAGGGTGGTTCACACTAGGGTTTAGCATCACTCTAATGTAACACTTAATAAATCTGTTGACCAGGGTGGTTCACACTAGGGTTTAGCATCACTCTAATGTAACACTTAATAAATCTGTTTGACCAGGGTGGTTCACACTAGGGTTTAGCATCACTCTAATGTAACACTTAATAAATCTGTTTGACCAGGTTGGTTCACACTAGGGTTTAGCATCACTCTAATGTAACACTTAATAAATCTGACCAGGGTGGTTCACACTATTGCTTAGCATCACTCTAATGTAACACTTAATAAATCTGTTTGACCAGGGTGGTTCACACTATTGCTTAGCATCACTCTAATGTAACACTTAATAAATCTGTTTGACCAGGGTGGTTCACACTAGGGTTTAGCATCACTCTAATGTAACACTTAATAAATCTGGTTTAGTTATAGCTGGATTTTTCACCGGCCACCTCGTCACTGCTGTTCTCTTAGCAGCAGGAGATTGAGAAATTTTTCGGATTTTTAACCCCGGAGGGTTAGCCATGCATATACAAGCTAGAATAATGTCCGGAAGGCCAGAGTACATGGTGGCTGCTGTGGTCTACATCTCTGGGCCCAGATTTTTCTTCAAAAATGATCGAATTTACAAATGTTATTTGTAAATATTAAAAAAAATCTTAACGATTGCTCAACCTCTTGTATTTTCTCATATTAACATTAATATAAATTATTACATAAATTAAACGTTATAACATTACTGTGACACAATAATAAAAATAATTAAGAAGATACCGAGTGTAAACATATTGAAACCTACTGACCAGCCAAACACCAACAAGTGTCGGTCTTCATCCTTGGTGTAATGTACTCACCTAGTTGAGGTTGCAGGGGTCGAGTCCTAGCTCCTGGCCCCACCTCTTCACTGGTCGCTACTAGGTCACTCTCTCTGAACCGTGAGCTTTATTATGTTGGTCAAGATGTACAGAATATTTACATGTCTGGACTCCTGTCTACAATGTTACATTTAACATTCCCGGAGTTGGTTTCTCTGTGATAGCTGGAGAAAACCTTCCTATGATCAGCTTCAGTGGTTTTATCTACCTAGGAGGAGGTTGGTGAGGCCTGGTCTCAGACCCAGCCGAGGGGGCGTTGACCCCAGAAACCTTCTTCAGGTAAACTCCAGGTATTGTTAATGGAGGTGCAAATTTCGACACTTTGAATGGTATAGAATTATTTTACATTATTTTGGCTTCATGAAGATGAGGGTTCTTGATCCAAGAATTATTCTCCTCTTCCTTGGATTGAATCTGAATGCCTCCCATTCCTCAGGCTCTGCATAACCCCTGCTGGTTTAGTGCTTTCCCTGAATAAAATTAAACTGGACAACACCAGTGTTTATTTGCTGATTCGTCTTATGAAATGGGTGAAAAATTTCTTGTCTTTAAGTTGTGTAGGTAAACATTTTATGTTCAATAACTGGAGAACGATTCTTCTGCTCGGCTTCAAACTTTTAGTGCTGATGTATTTCCCTCAAGATAAACTTCGTCCTGTGTTTTAGGTTGTTTAAACTTTAGTGTGCCAGTTTTAATAAATTAGTTTGTTAAATAACTGGATAATGTCTCTTTAGATCGTAAAAAGATCACAGTGTTTGACTTTACTTAATTATCCAAGATTAAATCTATATAATATTCATTAATTAAGACTTAATTAATTACATGTTTATTTAAACCTCATACGATGATAAATATTACTTACAGAAAAGTTTGGATTTATTTTGACCTGTGTTGATCCCAATTTGCCTTTGGATAAAAGAAACTAGAGTAAATTGAAGTACTGATTTACGTACAATAATTTCTGTATTCCCTAATTCCTTTATCCTTCAACCCTCGTAACTTGATAATGAAAATCTGAGCGGCTTCGAACTTGATGTGCTTGTGTAATTTAGGGTATTAGTCACTGAGATAGCAAAAGTGTTTCCTTAGAAGCTGGAGTTTCTTAGTGAAATGTTTAAATTAGTTTAGGGTTGTGTATCTCTTAATTTGCCGTATATATTGAAAAACTTTAATAACGTGTGAATATTAAATCAGATTCACCTCACATCTAATGCAGTTTGGCTAATGTTTAACTACATTAGAAACATTTGCTGCACTCTGCACTAATCATTTCGTGTACACTGACGTACAGGGACTGGGGTTATGTAATACAGGGATAGGAATTCTTCAGCAAACAAAATACATCTACATAAAGCATAGTCTGTGCTCATTTGATATCCACGATGCAAAACCTTTAAGTAGTTGCCAGAATATGTTGATTCCTTCCATTCGCTTAAAGCTACAGAAAGCCTCATTTCACTGGCTTCAAATTTTCAGTGCCTTTGTACGATAACTAGAGACAGATAATTGTAACAAATGGTGGGTGCAGGTGCCCTGTGATCATAGTTGCTGAGCCAGCTTGCAGCATCCTGGAATGGCCGTGAAATCTTCTATAACCCTCAGTGACGTAGCTTCAAATGCTGACATAAATGTGGACATAAATTCGTTAGAAAACAATCAGCGTAGGATGACTAAATTAATACATAGCATTAGAAATCTTCCTTATGAAGAAAGACTGAAGACTCTTAAGTTACATTCACTTGTTAGACGAAGAATGAGGGGAGACCTGATCGAAGTGTATAAGTGGAAGATAGGTATTAATCAAGGGGATATTAATAAGGTCTTGAGGATATCTCTCCAAGAGAGAACCCGCAGTAATGGATTTAAATTAGATAAGTTTAGATTTAGAAAGGACATAGGAAAGTATTGGTTTGGAAATAGGGTAGTTGATGAGTGGAACAGTCTACCTAGTTGGGTTATTGAGGCTAGGACTTTGGGTAGTTTCAAATTTAGGTTGGATAAGTACATGAGTGGGAGGGGTTGGATTTGAGTGGGACTTTCACATCAAAGCTTATTTCTTGGGTGGCATTGAAAATTGGGTTGGGCAAATGTTTTGTTAGTGGGATGAATTGTAAAGGACCTGCCTAGTATGGGCCAGCAGGCCTCCTGCAGTGTTCTTCCTTTCTTATGTTCTTATGAAAACAGGCGCATCTTTATTCGACTTTTGGGACGAGTGAAATTTGCATTGTGTGTGTAAAATAAGGTGTAATTTTTATTCCTGTTCAATTATCTTAAATAATTTTCAGTTTATTTGAACATCTTCCATATTGTATGGCTGATGTGTCTGACGGTCATTATATTCCCCATTAAGTTTTATCTGCAGACAAATTTATCAATATAGTAAATTTTTAATAAACTAAAATTCATTGGAATCCGTTCCATAACTAACGAATGACTCATCTGATCGGCTTCAAATTTTTACCACCTGTGTAGTTTCCTAAACGTAAGGTTCACGCTGTTTCTGAGTGACGGAAGTCCAATTCTGCAAATTTTATTAACTTAATAATAATATGCACCCAGACTGCAAGTAGGATACAGACTGGATGGCAGTACAGTACACCTGTGGGATATGTGAAAAGGTGCTTGGGAGAAAGTCCGGGATCACATACAACCTATGTTTTTGAAACACTATGTCTCTTGTGCAAAAATAAACACTGCCTCCAAAAATGACATTCAACTGGAAAGGTGTTTTGAATCTGCAATAAGAATATTGCGTTTTGGACAAGTTTCAGGAAAGTATTCAGGAGGATAATAAATAATAAGGAGAAAAACAAAGAGACCCTCTTGGATAGTTTACCCAAGATATATAGAACATGGGGAGAAGCAAGAGTAGTATTTTAACACACAAATTCCCATACTACAATGGATGACTCGAAAACAGACACCCACTGGGAAAAACACATGAAACAATAACATAAACCAGTTCAGCCCACAGCCCTAGCGCTAATCCAGACTCAGCTAAAGACTACCACAGCCACCAGTGCAGCTCTAATAAAACAGCCACTATTACACAAAACCACAGCCTCCATTACAGAAGTAGTAGAGGAAGAGTCTGCTTCTAAGAAAAATGTTGGTCTTATAGAAACAGCTGATGGTGGTGTTTCTGGCATGGTTACTGAGGATAATAATCCATTTCTAGAAACTGCACAAATTGAGAATGCATCCACCACAAATTCTAGCCAACAAACAAATGGGACTGTTGTTTAAGCTTTGGACTGTATACAATTGGGCATCCCAAAAAATGCCGCCACGTCCTATCCACAGGAATGTGTTGTTCTACCTCCTGTAAACTCTTCCATCCTGTAATTTACCATTCATCAGTCCTCAAAAAATAAAACTACAACACAACTGCCTGTATATCACGATAAGAGACAACACAATAAGTGTCAGGGGCCCAAGACTGTTCAACTGCCTCCCAGCATACATGGGGGGGGATTACCAATACACCACTGATTGTCTTCAAGAATGCACTGGACAGGCACCCAAAGTCAGTACCTGACCAGCCGGGCTGTGGTTCGTACGTTGGATTACATGCGGCCAGCAGTAACAGCCTGGTTGATCAGACCCTGATCCACCATGAGGCCTGGCCACAGACCGGGCCGCGGGGGCGTTGACCCCAGGAACTCTCTCTAGGTATATCAATTAAAAGGGACCAAGAGGTTCAAATCCCCTGAAACCAACCGTTGTAGTATCAACAATCACACTCCAAGTAATGTTTTAGTGGCAGGAAACGAAATGAGAAAATGGAAAGAAACAAAAAAAAAAATTCCACTACCTTGGAGCCTTGTTGGAGCGGAGGCACAACCAGTGCCCCCCCCCCATGTCCCTCCAGAACCACAACTACTGATGCCAACAACAAAATCCCCTTAACACGCAATACGACTTCGTTTATATTTGCTAATATACAGGACCTTAAGCATCCACCAACAATAAAATTCCTTTCATCAGTGGACTTCTAGAGGAATCAAATTAGATGTTTGCAGCCTTCACGAAGACCCACACAAAATACCACTTTGACAGCAAAATATGGATAACAGGGTGCAACCTTTATAGATTTTAGATTTAGATTTTTGCCACCGAAGTGGCTAGTTTATTGTGCACCCCATATCCATCCTGTGGACGATAGCCTAAGAGCATATGGATACACAAAAGGTGCAACAGAAAGAGCAGACAACGAAGGGAAGGGGGGAGGGAGTTGGCCTGTAAGTCAAAGATTCGCTCACTTGCACTGAGATACTGACATCACAAAAGATGCAGTTGAAGTTCTAACAATAAAGATCGAGAGCACCACTTGGTCACTGTGGTTGTATATAAGCCAACAATTGCTACTTCCCAACAGCTCGAAGAACAGTTATTGAAAATTAGTTGTCTGTAAAACCTTCCAACCCCATCCCCAAACATTTTGCTGCTTGGCGATTTAAATCTAAGATACAAACTGGAAGAATATAGCAAATAATGTTATAATGGAGGCAGTTCATTGAGGTTTCAGTCTCAGACCGAGCCCCTGGTCTCAGACAGAGCCGCGGGGGCGTTGATCCCCGAAACCCTCTCCAGGTAAACTCCAGGTAAACACATCAGTTGCTGAATCTTTGCATGAAAAAGAGATGGTGAATGTTTCCTTCCTCGGGCCATCCTACCTTGTTGGGAAACACCCGCTGCTACCTGACTCAGCATAATGCTAAAATCTTCAATGACCTGAACGAGAACTACTTTGTAGAAAGTTTAAAACTGACACAAAGTTAGACTCTAGAGTTCTCTTTATGAAACCATTATATTCTGTGTAAATTTAAAAAATCTATTGTAGTTGTGGTCAGGTGCACGATGGAACACCACTGCTTTCACTGCCTGTTTTGTCTCGTGTTCAACATGAAATTCTTCCAAATTAGTTTTGTCAAACACTTTTTCTCCACTCTTTCTGCTGGCAGGATGGAAAACATGCACCTTTCTTCAACATTATCCTTGGGTTTAACTATATCAGTAAGCCATATCAATGCCAACTCTAACACAAATTTGTTATTAAAGATTTCCACAACAGGCTAGCACGAGTTTTTTGTTAAAATACTCGTACAGGAGTCGAAATTGTATAAAAAGAATTTCAGGCAATGAGCTATTCAAATTATTTGCCGACGGTAATGTTGAGCTGTATAAAGCACGTATAGCACACACACACACACACACTAAGCTCTGGGAAAACATGAACAATATTACAGATATTTTCACTTGTTGGTCATGACATGAGAAATCATATTTAGAACATCAAGGTAATGGCCATTTCCTACTATTTCCCATTGTATTCGAATTTGTTGGAAGATCGAAAATTATTTGCCTAAGAAGGTTCGAAAATGATGTCGTTGTAGACATACGGAAAATCCATCCTCTACATATCTCAACCGTATTAAATCAGGAAGCTAAATCTTCAACTCTTGCTTAACATATAGGCATGACCTACTTACACTAGTGGATTTTTTCACTGGTGACCCCGCCTCCTGCTGCTTCAACTCACATATCTATAATATATAAGCCACTTCTCTGCACATACGCTGTACTTTTCTCAAGACTGATGGACTGAACACAACAACTCCAGGCTGAGTGACTAATTACCTCAAACTTCTCATCTTCCACTGTTCTTCTCTGTACTGGACTCAGGAAGCCACTGGCTAGCGAAACGTTTCCGTAATAAAGATCCCTAGCCTGAGGAGCCGGCTCTCATGCTATTGGAGTTGAAATGGACAATGAATATAACAGAGGTGCCCCAAGACTGCTACATTCTAAATTACCAGTTCACTGGTCGAGAGGGCATGCCAGTGTGTGATAAATGTAACATACTCGGCGCACGCCACATAAATGGTCATTAGTTAATTGCATTTTTGTTCAACTCATGTTCCAACTCGTGTCATGTTAGAAATGCATAGTAATATGCAGGATTATTTTCATAATCCTGAATACGAGTGATTAAAATGAGACACTAGTGCAACATTTGGGAATCTTTATAATAACATAAGAATGGAGGAATACTACAACAGGACTGACGGCCCATACAAGGTAGAGCTTTATCAAACCCTGACTCACAAAATCGTAATGACATGATTGCAAACAAACCATATCACGGGCGGGGATAGAACCCGCGATCAGAGAGTCTCAAAACTCCATCTGCCTTCATTAGTCTAGCACAGAGAAGTACGGTGGAAGACGAGAAGTGGTTAGAGTCAAACAGTCCCTCATCCTGGATATAATGTATTCATCACTCTTGATAAAAGTACAGCATATATACGGAGAAGTGAGTTGAAGCAGTTGTAGATGGCATCACTGGTGGAAAAATCCACTAGTTTAAGTAAGTCATGCTTATAAGTTAAACAAACATTGAAGAATTCCCTATATCAAGCTACTGTGATTTTGCTGTCTGACAGGTATGTAATTGGTTTAGAAAACTGACAAGTTGATGAATGAGACACTTGTGCTACAGCTGAGTATCTCTGGTAGCAAGTGGATTTATCTAATACAGAGAAGAATGATGGAAGGTGAGGAGTTTGAGACAATCATTACACAGCAACATCATGGTACCTGGAGTTTACCTGGAGAAGGTTTCAGGGGTCAACGCCCCTGTGGTCCGGTCTGTGACCAGGCCTCATGGTGGATCACGGCCTGATCAACCAGGCTGCTACTGTTGCCTGCACGTAACCCGAGAACCACAGCCCGACTGGTCAGGTACTGATTTTAGGTGCCTGTCCAGTGCCTGTTTAAAGACTGCCAGGGGTATAGTGGTAATCCCCATTATGTATGCTGGGAGGCAGTTGAATCAGTCTTGGGCCCCTGACACTTATTTTGCTGTCTCTTAACGTGCTAGTGACACCCCTGCTTTTCACTGGGGGGATGTTCCATCATCTGCCGAGTCTTTAGCTTTCATAGGAAGTGATTTTCGGGGCAATTTTAGTACTAGTACCTCTAGGATTTTCCAAGTGTATATAATCATGTATCTCTCCCGCCTGCGTTCCAGGGAGTACAGGTTGAGGAGCTTCAAGCGTTCCCAGTAACTTATAGCCGAGTCGGCCTTAGGAAGTGCAGGGCCCAATTGGGAACAATTTTGGTGGGGCCCATGTTGGAAAGCAATCAAACTGTGCGCTTAAAAAGTGCATGCAATAGACCATACAGCTGTAAGCTGCATTTTAATATAAAATAACCATACATGTAAGTCTACAAGTAACAAACAAAATTTGTACATCACCTATGAAAAGTACATAGTCACAATACCACTAGCTGTACTCTGAAATTATGAAATTAATATTGATTTATTTTTTTCAGAAAAAAAAAATCAGAATTTAAGAGCACTATTGGAAACAAATGATCTTTTTTGGACTTCTAAATGAGTCATATTATTATTGCCTTTTAATAGGAGAAAGTTATTTTTCTCGTTTTCCTTTGCAAAGTCTTTTAGAATCTTGTCGAAGTCTAAACTCCTGCTAATTTCAGATTCAATGGACATAATCGCCAAACTGTTCAAACATTCTTTGATCAGTTTCAGCTTGGAAAATCTCCTTTCTCCAGATGCCCCCCTTTTTTTTTTAATTCGTATTGTTGTTGTGTGTACTTGACAAGCCGAGAGTAAATTACACTCTAGCTAGGGGCCTCCTTGGGCTCGAGGGCCCAATTGGGAGCAGTCGGTCGACTCGCCTTAAGGCCGCCCTGGTTTTAATGTCACTTTTGCACTATTTATATCATTTCTGGTATATTTTTAAATGTTTATACAGCAGTGTACTGTAAATTGTAATAAACAGATTAGAGGAAATCAGTTCTAATATACATTATTTAGATATGCATACTGGTCAGAGCGGCCGTAAACGAGCATGTCGCTAAGTGAGGAGAGCACATGTAAGTACGGTAAGGCACCTAAATTACTGGGAACGGTTGAAGGTTCTTGATCTGTATTCCCTGGAATGCAGGCGAGAGAGATACATGGAAGGTTCTGGAGGGATTGGTACCAAACCTGCACACAAAAATCACTCCCTATAAAAGCAAGACTCGGCAGATGCAACATTCCCCCGATGAAAAGCAGGGGCGCCACGAGTGCTTTGAGAGACAACAATAAGTGTCCAGGGCCCAAGACTGTTCAACTGATTCCCAGCATACATAAGGGGGATTACCAATAGACCCCTGGCTGTCTTCAAGGCACTGGACAGGCACCTAAAGTCAGTACCTCTGGTTCATACGTCAGTTTGCAAGCGGCCGACAGTAATAACCTGGTTGATCAGACCCTGATCCACCAAGAGGCCTGTCTCAGACCGAGCCGCGGGGGCGTTGACCCCCGAAACCCTCTCCAGGTAAACTCCAGGAGTCCGTATTTTCATAGAATGTTACTGAAATATATTATTATAATCATGGGGGAGCGCTAAACCCATAAGATTATACAGCGCATGTGGGGAGGGGGGGATGGAAGGCATTCAAGCTGAATTCAGGGAACTGGAGCACAGATCCAATTCCCTAGATCAAGAGCCCCTCACAAACATCAAGAAACCTCCCTTGAGGGGTAGTGAAATGTGGTTAATATTGCCCTTAGAGTTTCAGACTCTCCTGGTTTAACATTTTATTTATTAATTTGAACATGATACAGTGAAGTACAAAGGAATACAGGTATTACAGTGCAACAACAAGATGTTATTCTGTATTCTCATCCTTTCGTACATATTTTAAATCTTATTTAAGTTTTCCCCAAATTCAAAGTATCTCTCTTGGTGTATCGAAGGTATATTTATTCTGCCAGAGATCACCTCCTGACTACTTAGTGGTAATAAGTGCAGCTTCGGGGTCTCAATTTTTAGAGGTATCAGAGGCACAAAACCTGGAGTATCCTGGAGAGGGTTCCAGGGTCAACGCCCCCGAGGCCTGGTCTGTGACCAGGCCTCGTACCTGGAGTTTCCTGGAGAGGGTTCCAGGGTCAACGCCCCCGCGGCCTGGTCTGTGACCAGGCCTCGTACCTGGAGTTTCCTGGAGAGGGTTCCAGGGGTCAACGCCCCCGCGGCCTGGTCTGTGACCAGGCCTCGTACCTGGAGTTTCCTGGAGAGGGTTCCAGGGGTCAACGCCCCCGCGGCCTGGTCTGTGACCACGCCTCGTACCTGGAGTATCCTGGAGAGGGTTCCAGGGGTCAACGCCCCCGCGGCCTGGTCTGTGACCAGGCCTCATACATAGAGAGGGCTCCGGGGGTCAATGCCCCCATGGCCCGGTCTGTGACCAGGCCTCATTGTGGATCAGGGCCTGATCCACCAGGCTGTTACTGTTGGCTGCATGCAAACCGACATACGAACCACAGCCCGGCAGGTCAGGTACTCCTAGCCACATCTGTGGTACAACTTCTTGGTCCCAGAGATATTCCGAACCACTGTGGTAATAGGTACATCTCCCGGTCCCCCAGGGGTAAGCAGATGTATTACCTGGAGTTTACCTGGAGAGAGTTCCGGGGGGTCAACGCCCCCGCGGCCCGGTCTGTGACCAGGCCTCCTGGTGGATCAGAGCCTGATCAACCAGGCTGTTGCTGCTGGCTGCACGCAAACCAACGTACGAGCCACAGCCCGGCTGATCAGGAACTGACTTTAGGTGCTTGTCCAGTGCCAGCTTGAAGACTGCCAGGGGTCTGTTGGTAATCCCCCTTATGTGTGCTGGGAGGCAGTTGAACAGTCTCGGGCCCCTGACACTTATTCTATGGTCTCTTAACGTGCTAGTGACACCCCTGCTTTTCATTGGGGGGATGGTGCATCGTCTGCCAAGTCTTCTGCTTTCGTAGTGAGTGATTTTCGTGTGCAAGTTCGGTACTAGTCCCTCTAGGATTTTCCAGGTGTATATAATCATGTATCTCTCCCTCCTGCGTTCCAGGGAATACAGGTTTAGGAACCTCAAGCGCTCCCAATAATTGAGGTGTTTTATCTCTGTTATGCGTGCCGTGAAAGTTCTCTGTACATTTTCTAGGTCAGCAATTTCACCTGCCTTGAAAGGTGCTGTTAGTGTGCAGCAATATTCCAGCCTAGATAGAACAAGTGACCTGAAGAGTGTCATCATGGGCTTGGTATGAAGACAATTATTTTTCTGGTAAACAAAACATTACATCTTTACAATCTTATAATATTTTATTCATTATACAAGAATACAAGTATAAATCATACAAGAATACATTTTATTCATAATACAAGAATACATTTTATTTACTTAACATGAGAACAGAAGCTAATTTGATCACTTTATCAGTCTTGAAGAAGTAATTTGAGGTTATCAGTCCCTCAACCTGGAGAATAGTTCATTTAAGAACATAAGAAATAGGTCTGTTGGCCCATACTAGGCAGGTCCTTCACAAATCCAACCCACTAACAGAATAAACGCTATCCAAGCAATAAGTTTTGATAATTCTATTTACTCAGGAACAAGTCCCACTCAGATCCAACCCCTCTCACTCGTGTATTTATTCAACCTAAATTTGAAACTACCCAAGGTTTTAGCTTCGATAAGCCTACTAGTCTTGAACGATGTGAAGCTGATGTACGAAAATGGAACATTTTATATTGTCAGAGGTTAGGTGCAGAAACTTGGAAATAAATCACAAGAGAAAGGGCCCACTAATAAAAGTAAGAATGTTAGAAATGAGAAATACTGCAGCAAGCCTACTGGCCTCCTCAAATTCAACTCTTCTCACTCATAACTAATGGTTAAGCATTAAAGTTTTGGAAGATGTCCTCTGTAAAAATAATACTGTTCTGTGGTTCTGTCAAATAAGTACTATCTCACTCATCTACTTGTTGATGTATACTCTTTCATAATTATATGTATACCTGTATGGTGGGTACAGAGGACATCTTACAAAGCTTTACCTCGTAACCACTAGTTATGAGTGACAACAGTTAGATTTAACATCAACAGTTTATTTCAACCATTCCTGAATGTTGTCTTTTTTAGTTAAAGATTAGATTTTATTTCTCTGCAATGTTTACAATGTGTAATTACAATTTTGACTTGCTAAGTACAGAGAAAGTCACTATCGTGCCGGGGTATTTCTCTCCATGAAAATGGAAGAGTTCAGGTTAAACTTCTCATTATTTTGCAATGTACATTGGCCTCCGTTGTATCCTTCCAAAACTTGCTCCTCCTTAACTTCTACCAACACTCTGTCCAAGTATCTTGATGGGTACAACCTCTTGCAGGCTGCAATAATCAACTGGTCCATACGATGAATCAGGGAGGCACTATTAGGAGGTACAAACACGGCCTTAATTCTGCCAATACTACTTATTAAACTTTCAGGCTGTGAATGAACAGATGCATCATGAAGCATCATCAAGCAAGATCCTTGACTTCGTCAGATCAAGTTTAAGGTTATCTAGCTGGTACTTGCGCACCTCAGGGATGAAATGTTCATGAAACCAGTCAGAAAATATGTCCCTGTCAAACCAGCCTTTCTTACCCTTGTAATAACTGACTAGCAGCTCTTATATACAATCCTTTGAAGACACTGGCTGTACTGATTTGCCAGTGACTGTCAGTTTCAAGTGAATCATACAGACAGCATTACCTCAGCATTATCCTGAGAAGCAGTATTTGCTGAGCAAACGGCCTGGTGTTTTTTCCTCATGTGTAAGAAGGTAACAATAGCCAAAACAGACCAGTTTCATCAGCATTATAGAGTTGAGATAGAAGAATCCCTTCACCCTCCCTCAGACCATTTAAAAATAATCTGAACAACTTAATTTCGTCTATGGGTGTACTGTGAGCCTCACTAAGTTTTCCTGTTAATGATGCACCAAAGCCAACCATCATTTGCCAAAAAATCTATGCCCACATAGCTTATTAACTTCTTAACAGCAGAGCAAAGCTCAACAGAATGAATGTTAACACAATTAGCTTGCTGCTGAGCATACATATCATTTATGCACTACTGATTCAACCCAAATATCTTGGCCCATTTTCATATGCTTCCCAGGAAAAATTGGAAGACAAGTGTGTACACTGTACTTCATGCAAGATGCTGTAAGTTTATTCTTGTTTATATGAATGTCAGACACTGTTTTTCTAAGCCATACTTCTCACACACCCAGGCCACTGTAATGCCAGCCTCCAGCTTCCTTATTAATTAAAGTTTCTGCTTAACAGTCAAGAGTTACAAGCTTCTTGGCACCATCACTTGCTTTAAAAACCAATGTTAATCAAATGATTAAAAAAAACTGTAAATCCAGGGGAAAACAGGAAATGAAGTGATGAGAGTACATCAGCATGCACACAAATAATAACAAACTGCCCCAGGCTAAAGCCACCGGCCCTACTGTCCAGGAACAATGAGAATGGACACGTCCAGGATAAATCCCGAGCCAGACAAACTTGCGATTAAGTGAAGTTTGTGCATTTCATCAGTGATACAATCAGACTAGACAGCAGTGCGATACAGCAGATTTAGTCCATTGAATGGCTATTTTAATAGGACGCCCTATTAAACATACATATCAAGAGTAAAGTAACAAAAAGTTTATTCTAGCCGGGCATTACATTAAACGTTGTTGTATAATACATGGAAAAGCCTAATACTGTAATATGCAATACATTTTGCAAACTTTTACAGACTAAACTTGAATAAAATTAATTATAAACAAATATTCATAAAATTTAATAAAGTTACAGGAAGACTTCTCATAGATCATACTTAATATTTAAGTCATCAAAAAAATTAATATGGTGTGAGGCTTTGCCTGGTTTACACGTCATAAAATTTAAAAACAGTGGCTCAGGAATGAAAATGGTTCTGTTCAAAGATTTATATAGCTTAGGGGGAAGTGGTTACTCACTACAGCTCAATACAGCATATGATGTAGTGGGGGTCCTATACTCAAACATACAGACTTCAGCTAATACAACGTATAAACAGACAGCAGCTCAAGAAAAAAAAAAAAAAATAAAAAGAAACCTCTAACAATCATATAAAAATCTCCAAAAAACTCATCTCTGTCAACAAGCAAATGAACAAGGAATTTCTGGTAGGTTAAAATTCTTAACTGTTTCTATTATAAACAAGGTAACTGTGTAGTGGAGTGACATCAGCTAATAAAACACACTGCCCACAACGGTCTACTGAGCACATGAGCCTGACATCAGCTAATAAGACACTTCCCACAGCAGTCTACTGAGCACATGAGTCTGACATCAGCTAATAACACACACTGCCCACAGCAGCAGTCTACTGAGCACATGAGTCTGACATCAGCTAATAACACACACTGCCCACAGCAGCAGTCTACTGAGCACTTGAGCCAAACATCATCAACATTCAATAAAACAAGGAATTTAAAGAAGGATAAAATTCTTCCATGTAATGTATATTCTGAGATAATGTATAAAGACGATTTTTGTTGACGACATCAGATGATTCATTGTTTGAGGCTTCAGCTGATTATAAACATAACACAACTGACGCCTAGCTGTTTAGTACATAACTTTATCCCAATACTTCTTTATCCAATAAAGAACACTGAATAAAAAGTAGGGGTAAAATTCTTCCTTGATACTTTTCAAACTGTAAACGACATTTTTTTTTTTTATCACATTCCACTGTTTATTAGAGAAAGTTTGAGTGGTGTCAAGAGACTCTCAGTCGTTTACTGCGATCAGCTACATAAAAGTCTCCAAACATTTCTCCCCTCAGGGAAGGTTCCTTGATGTTAATGAGGGGGCTCTTGATTTAAGCTGATTGGGATCGTGCTCCAGTTCCCCGAATTAGCCTGAAATGCCTTCCACATTCCCCCCAGGCGCTGTATAATCCTACGGGTTTAGCGCTTCCCCTTGATTATAATAATAATAACCCAAACATTTCTACACCAACAAAAAAGAGAAATAGAGAATCGTTAGCAAACTAAATCTCTAAGATTTTTTTAAGGAAAAACTTTAATTTATAAGTCCACTAGTGGATTTTAGTCTTAGCTCTATCCATTTCTCTGGAGGGTTTGACAGTATGCATGAAAATAAGAAAGTCAAAAAAAACTTTGGGTTTTTTCTGAGGTGCCATGAACATAATCCAATTTTTCTCACATATTCTTCCAAATACATAGAGAAATTACATAGACCGTCCATATTAAAAAATAACACTCGTGTTGTGTGTGGTCTGCATGTGTGTGGAGCTTGAAGAATTAAGCACAAAAATTATTCTAAATAATACTTAAAAAATACACAACATAGAAATAGATACCATAATAATGTACTAAGCCAGAGAATACAAAGCAAACATGAACAAAAGTCATGAAATGCATATAAAAGCAAAGACTATTACCATATAAAAGCAAAGTCTGTTACCATATAAAAGCAAAGTCTATTACCACATGAAAGCAAAGTCTATTACCATATAAAAGCAAAGTCTATTACCATATAAAAGCAAAGTCTATTACCATATAAAAGCAAAGTCTATTACCATATGAAAGCAAAGTCTATTACCATATAAAAGCAAAGTCTATTACCATTTAAAAGCAAAGTCTATTACCATATAAAAGCAAAGTCTATTACCATATAAAAGCAAAGTCTATTACCATATGAAAGCAAAGTCTATTACCATATAAAAGCAAAGTCTATTACCATATAAAAGCAAAGTCTATTACCATATAAAAGCAAAGTCTACTACCAAGAAGTATTTTGAGAAGATAAAACTATATTCTCATTGTCAACGAAGTTGTGCATGATTAAAGTGATATAAAAGCATAAACTTACTGCAACATTATATAACTAATAAATTAATAACAAAAGTAAACAAGAAAACATCTATTGTTTGTATCCTGGGATTACAATAAAAGTATTCACAAGAACATTAAGTCACAAAATCAGATAAAAAAAAGTTACTGTGCAATAAACCTTGAAGAATGCAAAATATTTGGTGCACATCAAAAGTAAAGAGGTGAAGAACAAGTGAATATTAATATCAAGGACTTCAGTCAACCTTAAATTATGTAAATAGGAAAATAACTTAAAAAGTAAAATCAATATTATACACGTGAAAGGGAATTGTATGTTATAATTGAGATGTAATGATTATTATTTGTGACCAGCCATTCACAACATATTAAGTGAAACATGAAGCACTAAGCTGCTCATCTGTGTTGTTAGCAAAAGTGCTGAAAACACAGGTAAATAAAGATTTGGTGAGAAAGAAACTTTGAGATTACTGAGTATGTTGTACTTACTGCATGATGATATTTAACATTATTATTACAGTTATAAGAATATTGAGTTGTGTTTCTGGATGTGTGTAAAAACAATTATAAAAACATTTACGTCTTTAATGAAACACTGCTGCCCTCTCTCACTGCTGCCCTCTCTCACTGCTACCCTCTCTCACTGCTGCCCTCTCTCACTGCTGCCCTCTCTCACTGCTACCCTCTCTCACTGCTGCCCTCTCTCACTGCTGCCCTCTCTCACTGCTACCCTCTCTCACTGCTGCCCTCTCTCACTGCTGCCCTCTCTCACTGCTGCCCTCTCTCACTGCTGCACTCTCTCACTGCTGCCCTCTCTCACTGCTACCCTCTCTCACTGCTGCCCTCTCTCACTGCTGCCCTCTCTCACTGCTGCCCTCTCTCACTGCTACCCTCTCTCACTGCTGCCCTCTCTCACTGCTGCCCTCTCTCACTGCTGCCTCTCTCACTGCACCCTCTCTCACTGCTACCCTCTCTCACTGCTTGCCCTCTCTCACTGCTGCCCTCTCTCACTGCTGCCCTCTCTCACTGCTGCCCTCTCTCACTGCTGCCCTCTCTCCTGCTACCCTCTCTCACTGCTGCCCTCTCTCACTGCTGCCCTCTCTCACTGCTGCACTCTCTCACTGCTACCCTCTCTCACTGCTACCCTCTCTCACTGCTACCCTCTCTCACTGCTGCCCTCTCTCACTGCTGCCCTCTCTCACTGCTGCCCTCTCTCACTGCTGCCCTCTCTCACTGCTGCCCTCTCTCACTGCTGCCCTCTCTCACTGCTGCCCTCTCTCACTGCTGCACTCTCTCACTGCTGCCCTCTCTCACTGCTGCCCTCTCTCACTGCTGCCCTCTCTCACTGCTGCCCTCTCTCACTGCTGCCCTCTCTCACTGCTGCCCTCTCTCACTGCTGCCCTCTCTCACTGCTGCCTTCTCTCACTGCTGCCCTCTCTCACTGCTGCCCTCTCTCACTGCTGCCCTCTCTCACTGCTGCCCTCTCTCACTGCTGCCCTCTCTCACTGCTGCCCTCTCTCACTGCTGCACTCTCTCACTGCTGCCCTCTCACTGCTGCCCTCTCTCACTGCTGCCCTCTCTCACTGCTGCCCTCTCTCACTGCTGCCCTCTCTCACTGCTGCCCTCTCTCACTGCTGCCCTCTCTCACTGCTGCACTCTCTCACTGCTGCCCTCTCTCACTGCTGCCCTCTCTCACTGCTGCCCTCTCTCACTGCTGCACTCTCTCACTGCTGCCCTCTCTCACTGCTGCCCTCTCTCACTGCTGCCCTCTCTCACTGCTACCCTCTCACTGCTGCACTCTCTCACTGCTGCCCTCTCTCACTGCTACCCTCTCACTGCTGCCCTCTCTCGTTGCTGCCCTCTCTCACTGCTACCCTCTCACTGCTGCACTCTCTCACTGCTGCCCTCTCTCACTGCTACCCTCTCTCACTGCTGCCCTCTCTCACTGCTGCCCTCTCTCACTGCTACCCTCTCTCACTGCTGCCCTCTCTCACTGCTGCCCTCTCTCGTTGCTGCCCTCTCTCACTGCTACCCTCTCTCACTGCTGCCCTCTCTCACTGCTACCCTCTCACTGCTGCCCTCTCTCACTGCTACCCTCTCTCACTGCTGCCCTCTCTCACTGCTGCCCTCTCTCACTGCTACCCTCTCTCACTGCTGCCCTCTCTCACTGCTGCCCTCTCTCGTTGCTGCCCTCTCTCACTGCTGCCCTCTCTCACTGCTACCCTCTCACTGCTGCCCTCTCTCACTGCTACCCTCTCACTGCTGCACTCTCTCACTGCTGCCCTCTCTCACTGCTACCCTCTCTCACTGCTGCCCTCTCTCACTGCTACCCTCTCTCACTGCTGCACTCTCTCACTGCTGCCCTCTCTCACTGCTGCCCTCTCTCACTGCTGCCCTCTCTCACTGCTGCCCTCTCTCACTGCTACCCTCTCTCACTGCTGCCCTCTCTCACTGCTACCCTCTCTCACTGCTGCACTCTCTCACTGCTGCCCTCTCTCACTGCTGCCCTCTCTCGTTGCTGCCCTCTCTCACTGCTACCCTCTCACTGCTGCCCTCTCTCGTTGCTGCCCTCTCTCACTGCTACCCTCTCTCACTGCTGCCCTCTCTCACTGCTACCCTCTCTCACTGCTGCCCTCTCTCACTGCTACCCTTGAGTAATATTAACCAAGTTACAGCTTATATACTTTTACTTTTAATTGTTCTACCATATTGTATTACTACTACTACTACTACTACCATCACTAGTATTGCCCCTCACTGAGCCTATATATACCCTCTGTGTCCATGTACTGTTTGTATCGGCTTGACAAAGCTCCTGGAGAGTGAAACGTTGCCACAATAATATGTCACATTAGTTGCACTTGTTGTCCTTTTACTTTACAAATGACTCCTTGCCATATATTGATGATTATGGTTGTTTTATAAAAACAGACCTTCTCTTTATTCATGTTAAAGCAAGATCACTTTTTCCAAAATTGGCAGAGATTAGGATTCTAGCTAACAGAATTAGGGTAGCAGTTATATCCAACGCTGAATTCTGGTTGGATGATACTGTGACTGACGACGAGGTCAGATTAGAAGGTTACAATATAAAACGCTTAGACAGGAATACACGAGGTGGTGGAGCATGTACCTACATAAGAAATGACTTGGCTTACAACCCAAGATCTGATGTAAATGACAATAAGTGGAGATTGTATGGTTTGAAGTGCTGCTTCCCAAGACAAAATCCATCTTAGTAGTAACTAGTTACTGCCCTCCCACCAATGACTAGTTCACAATAACAAGTTTATTTTAGTATGATACATGTTTGTACAAAGGAGTGTAACAATCTGGTGAACATCCAAAAAACTTCTTTATATGCAGACCATTTTGGCCAGCCTTAAGTCTCTCAAAACTACATGACAATTTACAAAGCTGGACTTCTGGATGGCTTGTTGAAAGCCTAGCTGACAAAATTTTACCAGAAATCTCAAAACCACACAAACAAAATTATTAGGAAGAGGCAAGAACTCTGGTAACCTGGTAAAAAGATAAGTGCTCGGTAAACATTAATTATCCAGCTCTCCCTTCTCATTACTGAAATATTCTCCATTGGGAATCTGTAAAAAATTCAGAGCCTTATCCTCAAAAGGCTTTGAAAAGACCGCATGGTCATATATTCTGGAAAATAAACATGTGTTAAATTTCGGAACCACTTCCTCTGTAACAACTGGCAACTGAATAGCCTTCAGGGAGTCACCACATCCCTGGACCTCAACCAGCTGCTTCAGAGTCAGGGTATTCTCTCCCATGCCAGCACAGAGACCCGCCCCTAAACCAGGTTTGACCTGGCCCGATTCATCACTACCCAGAGTCTCCTGCAGGTAAGACTCAATGAACAGGCTCCCCAGGCCCAAATCGTCACCAAAGTCAGGAGAGAGATCAAGGTGAGACACTGTTCTTCCCTTGCTCACCCAGCTACACATAGTACACATTGAAAAAATTTCACAATAACATTAGTTTTCACCTTAACATCTTATAAATCTGGGTCCCTCCAAACCAAACATTCCTCACTTTTAGAAGACCCATAACATTGTTGCCTAATAGTTTACCTGGAGTTTACTGGAGAGAGTTCCGGGGGTCAACGCCCCCGCGGCCCGGTCTGTGACCAGGCCTCCTGGTGGATCAGAGCCTGATCAACCAGGCTGTTGCTGCTGGCTGCACGCAAACCAACGTACGAGCCACAGCCCGGCTGATCAGGAACTGACTTTAGGTGCTTGTCCAGTGCCAGCTTGAAGACTGCCAGGGGTCTGTTGGTAATCCCCCTTATGTGTGCTGGGAGGCAGTTGAACAGTCTCGGGCCCCTGACACTTATTGTATGGTCTCTTAACGTGCTAGTGACACCCCTGCTTTTCATTGGGGGGATGGTGCATCGTCTGCCAAGTCTTTTGCTTTCGTAGTGAGTGATTTTCGTGTGCAAGTTCGGTACTAGTCCCTCTAGGATATTCCAGGTGTATATAATCATGTATCTCTCCCTCCTGCGTTCCAGGGAATACAGGGTTAGGAACCTCAAGCGCTCCCAGTAATTGAGGTGTTTTATCTCCGTTATGCGCGCCGTGAAAGTTCTCTGTACATTTTCTAGGTCGGCAATTTCACCTGCCTTGAAAGGTGCTGTTAGTGTGCAGCAATATTCCAGCCTAGATAGAACAAGTGACCTGAAGAGTGTCATCATGGGCTTGGCCTCCCTAGTTTTGAAGGTTCTCATTATCCATCCTGTCATTTTTCTAGCAGATGCGATTGATACAATGTTATGGTCCTTGAAGGTGAGATCCTCCGACATGATCACTCCCAGGTCTTTGACGTTGGTGTTTCGCTCTATTTTGTGGCCAGAATTTGTTTTGTACTCTGATGAAGATTTAATTTCCTCATGTTTACCAGATCTGAGTAATTGAAATTTCTCATGGTTGAACTTCATATTGTTTTCTGCAGCCAACTGAAAGATTTGGTTGATGTCCGCCTGGAGCCTTGCAGTGTCTGCAATGGAAGACACTGTCATGCAGATTCGGGTGTCATCTGCAAAGGAAGACACGGTGCTGTGGCTGACATCCTTGTCTATGTAGGATATGAGGATGAGGAACAAGATGGGAGCGAGTACTGCGCCTTGTGGAACAGAGCTTTTCACCGTAGCTGCCTCGGACTTTACTCTGTTGACGACTACTCTCTGTGTTCTGTTAGTGATAAAATTATAGATCCATCGACCGACTTTTCCTGTTATTCCTTTAGCACGCATTTTGTGCGCTATTACGCCATGGTCAAACTTGTCGAAGGCTTTTGCAAAGTCTGTATATATTACATCTGCATTCTTTTTGTCTTCTAGTGCATCTAGGACCTTGTCGTAGTGATCCAATAGTTGAGGCAGACAGGAGCGACCTGTTCTAAACCCATGTTGCCCTGGGTAGGTCAACATCTGAAAAAGGTAAATCCTCTGTAATACCTACAGGCAGGTAACCAGACTGGTAAACAGACGCTACCCACAATCTAATAAAACACAGCAAAGCACATAGGTACATGAAATGATTAATATATGCAGAGAGAATTATTACTAAATAACTTCCTAAATCACTAAATGTACACACAAAAATCAGGCAGAAATATTATTACACCTGAAAAAAGTTACTACTAATAATCCTTCCTTTAAAGACTCTCCAGGTTTCAAATGTGAATTATCATTCTTAACGTGATAATTCTTCACTGCAGGTCCCTCATGTTACGACTTTGATGTTGTAACTTAAATAAAATGTTCCTGGCTCCTAAATGCTGCTCACACTGCTGTTTAGGGGCTATAAAATTACTCCGACAGTAATAACCTGCTTGGTCAGACCCTGATCCACCAAGAGGCCTGGTCTCAGACCGAGCCGCGGGGGCGTTGACCCCCGAAACCCTCTCCAGGTAAACTCCAAGAGTCCGTATTTTCATAGAATGTTACTGAAATATATTATTATAATCATGGGGGAGCGTTAAACCCATAAGATTATACAGCGCATGTGGGGAGGGGGGATGGAAGGCATTCAAGCTGAATTCAGGGAACTGGAGCACAGATCCAAATCCCTAGATCAAGAGCCCCTCACCATCAAGAAACCTCCCTTGAGGGGTAGAGAAATGTGGTTAATGTTGCCCTGTAGATGTCTTCTCAGGACTCTCCTGGGTTTAACATATTTGTTTATTAATTTGAAGATGAGTACTCCTATAAATTAAGAACGAGTTGCTGTGCTAATTAACGTTGACGAATAAGGACACAAAAAACTCGCCTCTAAAAAATATATATATAATTTCAACAGTTTTGTATAACAACTTTATAATACAGCAAAAAACACCGCACTCCTGTCTCAATTAATTCACTAGCACACTCTATATTGAGTTAAACAAAATAAATGAACATTTTATGAACAGGGAGACTTCCATGACACCCCCCCTCTTTTCTGCAGGCTACATAGCCTACAGTGGAAATCGTTACTCTCAATAACACAGGCCCCTGTATACTAGGGATTTACAATTAAAAAATGAGGGACTTAATCACTGTATGTAATTATTAAGTTCTTTACTGTATCCGCCCTATTAATTATTTTTATATAAAGATTCGCCGGTATTCTTCCGCCGGCCTTTCAAAGTGTGGCCCGGCCTTGGCCTCACTTCTCTGTAAGTGTTGAGACCTAAGTCTCCCATGGGAGAGGTGCAGTGTTCTCCTCATCTTATGGACCACTGTCCCACAGGCCTACTATTCTATAGGGAAAGCTAGGCCTCTCTCGTCTGCCATTCCCTGCGCAAGGGGGCTAATGGTATTGAGGAGTCTTATGAGCTACAAGCTCTGGACTCAGGCACCTACCCTACCCTTAGAAGGGCTGGGATGGTGGCTCAGGCACTACCTACCCTAAAAGGGCCGACTGAGCATGGTGGCTCAGGCACCTACACTACCCTAGAAGGCGGGGCTGTGGCTCAGGCACCCTACCATACCTAGAAGGGCTGGGCATGGTGCGATCTCAGGCACCTACCCCACCCTAGAAGGGCTGGGCATGGTGCACAGGCCACCTAACCTACCCTAGAAGGGCTGGCCATGGTTCGGCTCAGGCACCTACCCTACCCTAGAAGAGCTGGTGATGGTGGCTCAGGCCACCTACCCTACCCCTAGAAGGGCTGGGCATGGTGGCTCAGGCACCTACCCTACCCTAGAGGGCTGGCATGGGTGGCTCAGGCTAACTACCTTACCCATAGAAGGGCCTGGGCTTGGTGGCTCAGGCACCTACCCTACCCTAAGAAGGGCTGGGCAGGGTGGCTCAGGCACCTACCCTACCCTAGAAAAGGCGGGCATGGTGGCTCAGGCACATACCTCTACTCTAGATAGGGCTGGGCATGGTGGCTCAGGCACTTACACTACCCTTGAAGGGCTGGACATGGTGGCTCATTCACTACCCTACCCTAGAAGGGCTGGACTTGGTGGCTCAGGCCACCTACACATACTCCCTAGAAAGGGCTGGGCATGGTGCTCAGGCACCTATCCCTACCTAGAACGGAACTGGGCATGGTAGTCAGGCGCCTAACCTACCCTTGAAGGGCTGGGCATTGTTGGCTAGGCAACTACCCTACCCTAGAAGGGCTGGGTCCATGGTGGCTCAGGCACTACCCTACCCTAGAAGGGTGGCCTTGCGTATGGCTCAGGCAACTTCTTTACCCTAGAAGGGCTGGGCATGGTGGACTCAGGCGCCTACCCTACCCTAGAAAGGGCTGGGCAGGGTGGCTCAGGCACCTACCATACCCTAGAGAAAGGCTGGGCATGGTGGCTAGGCACCCTACCCTACTCTAGAAAGGGCTGGGAATGGTGCTCAGCACTACCTACCCTAGAAGGGCCTGGACTTGGTGGCTCATTCACCTACCATACCCTAGAAGTGGCTGGTCTTGGTGGCTCAGGACCTACCATACCCTAGAAGGGCTGGGCATGGTTTGGCTTCAGGCACTACCTACCTAGAACGGTGGGCATGGGTAGTAGGGCGCTACCCTACCTAGAAGGGCTGGGCATTGTGGCTCAGGCACCTTACCCTACCTAGAAGGGCTGGTCCATGGTGGCTCAGGCATCCTTCCCTACCTAGAAGGGTGCACATGGTGGCTTCAGGCACCTACACTACCCTAGAAGGGCTGGACCATGGTGGCTAGGCACCTCCTTCACTAGAAGGGTGGGCATGGGTGGTCAGGCACCTCCCCTACCCTAGAAGGGCTGAGCATGGTGGCTACAGGCACCCTACCTACCTAGAAGGGCTCTCTGGCATGGTGGCTCGGGCAGTTACCCTACCCTAGAAGTGTGGGCATGGTGGCTCATGCTCCCACCCTACCCTAGAAGGGCTGTCATTTGGGGGCCTCAAGCGCCCTTCCCTACCCTACCCTAGAAGTGCTGGGCATGGTGGCTTAGGCACCTACTCTACCGTAGAAGTGCTGGGCATTGTGGCTCAGGTACCTACATTAAACTAGAAGTGCTGGGCATTGTGGCTCAGAAACCTACATTAAACTAGAAAGCTGGGCGTCGTGGTCAGGACCTACCCAACCCCAAAAAGGGGTGGACATGGTGGCACAGGCACCTACCAAAAACCCCAGAAGGGCTGGCTATAGTGGCTCAGGCACCTACCCTACCATAGAAGGGCTGGGCCATGGTGGCTCAGGCACCTACCCTACCCTAGAAGGGCTGGACATGGTGGCTAAGGCACCTGCTTTACCCCAGAAGGGCTGGCATGGTGGCTCAGGCACCTACCCTACCCTAGAAGGGCTGGGCCCTGGTGGCTCAGGCACCACCCCCACCCTAAAGGGCTGGGGAATTTGGGGGCTCCGGGGACCTACCCTACCCCAAGAAGGGCCCGCGCATGGTGGCTCAGGCACCTTTTGCTACCCTAGAAGGGCTGGGATGGTGTTTTAGGGACCTACCCTACCCTAGAAGGGGGGGCTGGGGTAAGGCCCTACCCCACCCTAGAAGTTCTGGGGATGGTGGCCAGGCAAACCTTACTCTAAACCCGAAGGGCTGGGGATGGAGGGTCAGCCCCCTACCCAACCCAAAAGGTTGGGGGATTTTGGCTAAGGCCCTTTCCCTACCCTAGAAGGGGGGGGGGCAGGGGGGCCACAAACCCACCCACCCTTTGAAAGGCGGGGAAAGGTGGCTTCCCGGCACCCACCCTACCCTAGAAGGGCTTTGGGCATGGGGCTCAGGGGACCTTTCCCAAAAAGTAGAAGGGTGGGGTGGTGGCCCCAGGGACCTACCCTACCCTACAAGAGGGGGCATGGTGGTCGGTACTTAAAACCTTTCCCTAGAAGACTTTGGGCATGGGGGCTCAGGCACCTACCCTACCCTGCAACAGTGTGCAGGAAATCAGGCACCTACGGGCCCTTGAGGGCTGGGGATGGGGCTCAGCCCCCCTACCCTACCCTTTTAAAGGCTGGGCATTTTGGCTAAAGGGACCTACCCCAACCCTTTGAAAGGGCCGGGCATGGCCCCGGGTCCCGGCCCTCCCCCCCCTAAAAGGTGGGCATGGTGGCTCAGGCAAACCAACCCTACCCTAAAGGGGGTGGGCATGGTGGGTAAGGCACCCCACCCTACCCCACAAGGGCTGGGCAAAGGGGGCTCGGGGACTTAACCCCCTTTCCCCAGAAGAGGGACTTTGGGGGTCAGGCACCTACCCCACCCGCAAGGGCTGTGCCCTGGGAAACTCAGGCACCCTACTGTACCCCAGAAAGGGTGGAAAATGGTGGTCCGGCACCCACCTACCCTAGAAGGGGGTGGGAAAAGGTGGCTCCGGGACCTTTTTTACCCAGAAGGGCTTTGGGCTTGGGGGCTGAGGCACCTACCCAAAACCCAGAAGAGGCCCGGGGATGGGTGTCTCAGGCACCTAACCCCCCCTAAAGGGCTTGGGGATGGTTTGGGTCAGGAAACTACCCTTTTTCCCTTGATGGTTGGGCAAAGGTGCTCAGGCACCTTTCCCCACCCTAGAAGGGGTTGAGCTTTGGGGGGGCTCAGGCACCCCAAACCCCACCCTAGAAGGGCCCCTTTTTTTCTTGGGGGGCTCAGGACCTAAACCCACCCTTGAAGAGTTTTGGGGATGGTTTCTCCCGAACCTACCCTTTCCCTGGAAGGGGCCCGGGCAAGGGGGGCTTAAAGGGACCACCTACCCCAAAGGGCTGGGCATGGTGGCTCCCGGCCAAATTTAAAACCCCCCCAAACCCAGAAGAGCTGGGGCCCCCTGGTTTTGGGTCAGGCACCTTTAAACCTACCCTAGAAGGGCTGGCGATAGTGGCCAGGCACTTTCCCCCCTACCCCCCTTTGAAAAGCTGGGGTTTGGGGGTCAGGCACCTACCCCCAACCTAGAAGGGCTGGGCATGGTGGTCGGCACCCCAACCCCACCCGAAGGGGGGGGATGGTGGCTCAGGCACCTACCTACCCAAAAAGGGGGCATAGTGGCACAGCCCCCCCCCCCCTACCCTATCCCAGAAGGGGTGGGGAAAGGTGGGTCAGGCCCCAAACCCCACCCTAGAATTGGGGTTTGGGCATAGTGGCTCAGGCACCCACCCTATTTTAGAAAGGGGGGAGGGGGGATGGTGGTCAGGCACCTACCCTACCCTAAAGGGATGGGGGACTCAGCAAACCAAACCCCCCCTAAAAAGGGCTGGGCATGGTAGCTCAGGGAACCCACCCTACCCCAGAAGGGCTGGGCCCCGTTTTGCTCAGGCACCTACCCCAGCCTAGAAGGGCTGGGGATGGTGGCTCAGGCCCCTACCCCACCCTAGAAGGGCTGGACATGAAAGGGGTCAGGGGCCCCCCCCCTTCCCTAGCGGGGTGGGGGATGGTGGGGCAGGACCCTCCCCTACCCTAGAAGGGCTGGGCTTTATGGCTTTTTGGGACCTAAACCCCACCCCAGAAAGGGGAGGGGATGGTGGCTCAGGCACCTACCCTTTCCCCGGGAAAGGGGTGGGCATTTGTTGGGTCAGGGCCCCACCCACCCTGGAAGGTCTGGGAAAGGTGGCTCCCCCCAAAACCCAACCCTAGAAAAGGGTGGACAGGTGGCTCAGTCACCCCACCCTACCCTAGAAGGGCTGGGGCTGGTGGGTAAGGGACCTAACCCCCCCCTGGAAGGGCCGGGGAAAAGGTGCTCAGGGGACCCACCTTTTCCCTAGAAGGGCTGGGGGTGGTGGCTCAGGCAAAATAAACCCCCCCTTTGAAATTTCTGGGGAAGGTGACTCAGGGGACCTACCTTACCCCCAGAAAGGCTGGGGGGATGGGCCTCAGGGAAACCCACCCTCCCTGGAAAGGGGGTTTTGCAAAAGTGGCTCAGGCACCCAACCCCCCTCTAGGAGGGGTGGGCATGGTAGCTCAGGCACCCTTTCCCTAAACCCCCAGGGCTTTGGGATGGTTTTTCCCGGGGGCCCATCCTACCCCAGAATGTTTGGGCCATGGTGGTTCATGAACCTACCCTTTCCCAGAAGGGGTGGGCTGGTGGGTCAGGGACCTACCCCCACCCTAGAAGGGCTGGGGATGGTGGCTCATGCACCATCCTTTCCCCCGGAAAGGGGGGGGGAAAGGGTGGTCAAGGGACCACCCCCAACCCCAAAAAGGGCTTGGGGTGGGGGCTAGGCACCTTTCCCTACCCTGGAAGGGGTGGGCATTGGAGGGGGCACCTACCCCACCCTGGAATGGCTGGCCCGTGTTGGGGCCTGGGAAACCAACCCCCCCCCCCAGAAGAGTTGGGCTTGGGGTAAAGGGACCTACCCTACCTTTGAAGGGTGGGCATGGTTTTTTCAGGCCCTACCCTTACCAAGAATTTGGGTTGCGATGGTTTGGGTCCCGGGGAAACCACCCTACCCAAAAATGGCTTGCGATGGTGGTCAGGCACCTACCCTTAAAAACCCCGGAAAGGGTGGGACATGGTGGCTCAGGCACCTATGCAACCCCCAAAAATCTTTGGGATGGGTTTATCAGGCAACTACCCTACCCCAGAAGGGCTCAAACAAAGGTGGCCCGGCAACCCACCCTACCCCAGAAAGGGGTGGGCCCGGTGTCAGGCACCTAAACCCCTTTCCCAGAAGGGGTTGGCTGGAGGCTCAGCCCCCCCCTTACCCTACCCTAGAAAGCTTTGGGGATTTTTTGGGTAGGCACCTACCCTACCCCAAAAGGGGGGTTCAGGTGGCCCTTTACCTAAAACCCAAACCCCAGAAGGGGTGGGGGTTTGGTTTGGTCAGGCACCTACCCCTACCCCAAAAAGGGCCGTGCATGGTGGGTCATTCCCCCTACCCAAACCCCAGAAAGGGGTGGGGGCATGTTGGCTTAAAAGGGACCTACAACCCCCCCCAAAAGGGGTGGGCTTTGGGGGTCAGGGACCACCCTACCCTAGAAAAGGCTGAACATGGTGCCAAAGGCCCCCTACCCTACTCTAGAAGGGCTGGACATGGTGGCCAGGTCCTACCATACCCTAAAGGGCTTTGGGGATGGTGGGGTCAGGCACCTTCCCTACCCTACAAGGGGGTGGGGGTTGGGGGCTCAGGCACTTAAACCCCGCCCTTGAAGAGCTGGACATGGTGGCTCAGGGACCCACCCTACCCCCCAAAAGGTTGTGCATGGAAGCTCAGGGCCCTTTCTTACCAAAAAAAAGGGCTGGGCATGGAGGGGTCAAACCACCTACCCTTTCCCTATAAAGGTGGGGATTTTGGCTAAGGCACCCCACCATACCCTAGAAGGGGGCCCGGGCATGGGGGCTCGGCACCTTTCCCCACCTAAAAATGGTGGAAATTTGGGGGGTCGGAAACCCACCGTACCCCAAAAAAGGCTGACATGGGGGCTCAGCACCAACCCCCACCCCTACAAGGGCTGGGCAAAAGGGGGTCAGGCCCCTTTCCCTTCCCTAAGGCTTTGGCTGGTGGGTCCCGGCCCCCTAAACCCCACCCTGCAAGGGTGTGCATTGGGAAACTAAAGGCACCTATTTTACCCCAGAAGGGTGGACATGGTGGCTCCTGCACCTACACTTTCCCTAGAAAGGGTGGAAAATGGTGGCTCAAAGGGACCTACTTTACCCTAGAAGGGCTTTGGGGATGGTGGCTCCCGGGCCCTACACAACTCCTAAAAGGGCTGGGCATTGGGGGTCCAGGCCCTAAAACCCTATCCTAGAAGGGCCCGGGCAAAGGGGGCCCAGGGATTAACCCCCCTTTCCTTTGTTAGTTTGGGGATGGGGGTTTTGGACCTTTCCCTACCCTTGAAAGGCTGAGCTGGGGGGCTTTGGGACCTACCCTACCCTAGGGAGAAGGGGATGGGGGCTCAGACACCCCCCTCAAATGGAAGGGGTGGGCATTGTGGCTCAGGCACTTACCCTAAACCCCGAAAAGGGCTGGGCATGGGGGGCTAGGCACTTTAAACCCAACCTAAAAAAGCTGGGCCATGGTGGGTCAGGCACATAACCTACCCAGGGAAAAACTGGGGGATGGTGGGTCAGGCAAACCCACCCTAAACCCAGAAAGGGGGACAGGTTTTCTCAGGGGGACCACCCACCCTAGAAGGGGGGGGCATGGGGCTCGGCACCTACTCTACCCTAAAAGGGCGGGGGAAAAGTGGCCCGGCACCTACCCCCATCCCCCGAAGGGGGGGGGCATGGTGGGTCCCGGCCCCCAAAACCCCCCCAAAGGGTGGGCATGATCTATGGCAAACCCACCCTTTCCCAGAGGGCTGGGCATGGTGGCTCAGGCACCTACCCCAAACCCCGGAAGGGGGGTGGGCATTTGTGGCTCAGGCACCAACCCCACCCCCAGAAAGGGCTGGGGATGGTGGCCCCGGCCCTACCCTACCCTAGAAAAGGGTGACCGGGGGGCTCAGTCAACCCACCCCACCCTAGAAGGGGGTGGACACAAGGGGGGTCATGCACCCCACCCTAAAACTGGAAGGGCTGGGGAAAGGTTTTCTCAGGCACCCACTTACCCTAAAGTTGTGGGGGTGGGGGCCCAGGCCCCCTACCCTACCCTGGGAAATTTCTGGGCAAGGTGACTCAGGCACCTACCTTACCCTAAAAAAGCTGGGGGGTCTTTAGGGCCCCACCCAACCCCGGGAAAAGGGGTTTTGCTGGGGCTCAGGCCCTACCCTCCCCCTAGGAGGGGCGGGGGATGGTAGCTTTGGCCCAACCCTTTCCTGAAGGGCGGGGGATGGTTGGGCCCGGCACCCATCCTTTCCCAGGGAAAGTTTTGGGGGCCCGGTTTTTCAGGAAAAATACCCTAAACCCCAAAAAGGGGTGGGCAAAGGTGACTTAAAGGGCCCCCCCCACCCTAGAAGGGGTTTGGGGATGGTGGCCCCAGGCACCTAAGTACCCTGGAAGGGTGGGCAGGTGGGGTTTAGGCACCCACCCTACCCAAAAAGGGCAGGGGATGGTGGCTCAGGCCCCACCCTACCCCGGGGGAAGGGGTGGGGAGGGGGCTAAAGGCCCCCCTACCCCACCCTAGAAAGGTGGGCAATGGTGGCTCAGGCAAACCCCCCTACCCTGGAAGGGGCGGGGGAGTGGTGGGTTTAGGCTCCTTCCCCCAACCCTAAAAGAGCTGGGCAAATTTTGGTCAGGGACCCAACCCCACCCAAAAAGTAATTGGGGATGGTTTGGGTCAGGAAAACCCACCCACCCAAAAGGGCTGGCAAAGGTGGCCCCAGGGCACCCACCCTACCCTGGAAGGGGTTGCCATGGTGGCCAGGCACCTTTTGTTTTTCCTTTGGAAAGGTTCCCGGCAAGGTTTGATCAGGGGAACTACCCTAAAACCCCAGAAAGGGGTCGTCATGGTGGCTCAGCACCCTACCCTACCCTAGAAGGGCTGGGGATGGTGGCCCCAGGCCCCCCTTTCCCCTTTTTAGAAGGGGGGGCCCTGGGGCTTTAGCCCCCTACCCTACCCCCAGAAAGGGGGCATTTTGGTCAGGCACCTACCCAACCCCAAAAAGGGCGTCATTTGGGGGCTTTAGGCACCTAAACCCCAAAACCCCAGAAGGGCTGCACCCTGGTGGTCAGGCAAACCCACCCTACCCTAGAAAAGGGGTTGGGCATGTTGGTAAGGAACCTACCCTACCCTTTAAAAGGGGTGGGGATGGTGGCACAGGGAAACCCACCCCACCCTAGAATGGCTGGGGCTGGGGCTAGGCCCCCTACCCTCCTTAAAAAGGGCTGGACATGGGGGGTCCCGGGACCTACCCTACCGTAGGAGGGGCCCGGGCATGGTGGTCAGGGGACCCAACCCAAAGGGGGTGGGCATTTTTTTTCAGGACCTTTCCCCGCCCTAGAAGAGCTGGACCATGGTGGGGTCAGGCCCCCTAACCCCACCCTGCCAAAAGGCTGTGCATGGAAACTCGGCACCTACGTCCCTAGGAGGGCTGGGGATGGGGGTCAGCCACCTACCCCACCCTATAAAGGCTGGGGATTTTTGGGTAAGGCACCTCCCCCAAACCCCAAAGGGCCCGGGCAAGGTGGCTCAGGGGACCTAACCCCCCACCCTAAATGGCTGGACATGGTGGTCAGGCCCAAACCCAACCCCCTACCCTAGAAGGGCTGGACATGGTGGCGCAGGCACCAAACCCTTTTCCCTACAAGGGTTTGGCCAAAGGGGGACCCCGGGACTTACCCTGCCCTAGAAGGCTGGGGAAAATGGTGGTCAGGAAACCCACCCTACCCTGCAAAGGGGGGTGCATGGAAGCACAGGCACCTTTCTGTACCCTAAAGGGCGGGGCATGGTGGGTCAGGCACCCACAAATACAAAAGAAGGGGCCCGGGCATGGTGGCCTCAGGAAAACCTTTCTTTACCCTAGAAAAAGGGGGCATGGTGGCTCCCGGCACCTACCCTAAAAAATAGAGGGCGGGCATGGTGTTTTAAGGAAACCCACCCTACCCTTTGAAAGGGCTGGGCATGGTGGCTCAGGCATCTACCCTTCCTTAGAAAAGAGTTGGGGATGGTGGCCCCTGGCCCCCCTACCCTTCCCTTAAAGGGCTGGCTTGGGGGGCTCAGGCCCCCTTTCCCTTACCCTAGAAGGGCTGGAAAAGGTGGCCCCAGGCACCTACCCTACCCTAGAAAGGCTGGGCAAGGTTTGGGTCAGCCACCTACCCCACCCTGGAAGGGGTGGGCATGGTGGCCTTTGGGACCTACCCTACCCCAGAAGGGGTGGGGATGGTGGCTCGGCACTTACCCTAACCTAAAAAGAGTGGGCCTGGTGGGTAGGCACCTTTAAAACCCACCCTAGAAGGGGTGGTGATGGTGGCCAGGCCCCTTTCCCTTAAACCCCTAAAAAAATGGGCATGGTGGCTCAAAGGCCAAACCTTTCCCCAAAGAAAAGGGTGGACATGGGGGCTCAGGCCCACCCCCAAAACCTAAACCCCAGGGAAAGGGGGGGGGGCCTTTTTTGGTTGGGTCAGGCCCAACCCCTTAAACCCCAAAAGGGCTGGGGATAGTGGCACAGGCACCTACCTAACCCAGAAAGGGGGGGGCTTTGGGGGTCAGGCACCCAACCCTAACCCCCCAGAATTGCTGGACATAGTGGCTCAGGCACCTTTCCCTGTTTTAGAAGGGGGGTGGGCTGGGGGCTCAGGCACCCCAACCCCAAACCCCAGAAAGGGGGTGGGCATTTGGGAGCTCCCGGCACCTACCTTACCCTAGAAGGTCGGGCCAATTTTGCTCAGGCAACCCTTTCCCCAACCCCTTTGAAGGGCTGGGGATGGTGGCTAAGGGACCTACCCAAACCCCAGAAAGGCTGGACATGATGGCTCAGGCCCCTACCCTACCCTAGCGGGCCCTTTGGGAAAGGTGGGTCGGGACCCCCACCCCCACCCTAGAAGGGCTGGGCATATGGTTCCGGCACATAAATTTCCAAACCCCAGAAGGGCTGGGATGGTGGTTTAGGCACCTACCCTACCCTGGAAAGGGGTGGGCCAAACGTGGGGTCGGCACCAAAATTTAAAACCCCAGAAAGGGCGGGGGATGGGGGCTCAGGCACCTACCCTCCCTAGAAAGGTGGATATGGTGACTCAGTCAAAACCCTACCCAAAAAGGGCGGGGCAAGGGGGCTCCCTGCACCTACCCACACTGGAAGGGCTGGGGATGGTTTTCTCGGCAACCACCTTTAACCCTTTAAAGGGGTGGGGGATGGGGGTTTAGGCAACCTTTCCCCAAACCCTTTAACTGCTGGGCATGGTGGGCTCGGCACCTACCCCTTTCCCAGAAAGGCTGGGCATGGTGCCTAGGCACCTACCCTACCCCGGAAGGGTTATGATGGTGGCCCCAGGCACCTAACCCCCTCTTGGGGGGCTGGGCTGGGGGCTCAGGGACCTTCCCACCCTAGAAGGGCTGGGCCCTTGGGTTTCTCAGGCACGTATCCTACCCTAGGGTGTTTGGGCCATGGTGGTTCAGGAACCCCACCCAAACCCCAGAAGGGCTGAGCATCGGTTCTCAGGCACCTACCCTCCCTGAAGGGTGGGGGGGGTGGCTTGGGACCTTGCAACCCGGGAAAAGGGGGGGCTGGAGGGTCAGGCCCTACTTTAACCCCAAAAAGGGGTGGGGATTGGGGGCTAGGAACCTAACCCCTAAACCCCGGAAGGGGGTGGGCAAAGGTTTCCCCAGGCACCTAACCCCACCCCTAGAAGGGCTGGGGTGGTGGGTCAGGGACCTACCCAACCCTAGAAAGCTGGCATTGTGGTCCCCAGGCACCTACCCCCCCAAAAAGGGGGTGGGCCCTGGTGGCCCCCAGGGGAAACCCCCCTACCCAAGAAGGGCTGGGGAGGTGGCCCCAGGAAACCTACCCTAAAAATGGGAAAGGGCCCCCGAAAGGGGGCTAGGGAAACCCTAAGCTACTCTAGAAGGGGCGGGCCCTGGTTGTTCAGGAAAAATACCCTACCCTAGAAGGGCTTTGTCTGGGGGCTCAAGGGACCTAACCCCACCCTAGAAAAGGGCCCGGGCATGGTGGCTCAGGACCTAAACCCTACCCAAAGGGGGGGACCCTTTTGGGTAAGGCAAACCCACCATACACTTTAAAAAGGGGTGGGCCCTGGTGGCTCAGGCACCTTCCCCCCCCTAAAAAGGGATGGAAAAGGTGGCCCCCGGCCCCCTAAACCCCACCCCGCAATGGCTGTGCATGGAAGTCGGCCCCCCTACGTACCCCAAAGTGTGGGGGCATGGTGGATCAGGCAAATACACTGCCCTAGAAGGGTTTGGGCATGGGGGCTCGGCACCCTAAACCTACCCCAAAGGGTGGGCTTTGGGGGCCCCAGGCACCTTCCCTATCTTGAAAAAGGGTGGAAATGGGGGGCCCCAAATCAAACCCACCCTACCCTAAAGGGGCTGGCCAAAAGGTTTGGGCCAATGCCCCCAAACCCCACACTGGAAAAGGGTGGGCAGGTTTCCCCAAAGGGACCTTTCCTTTCCCCCAGAAGGGGGGGGAAGGGCTTTAGGGAAACCTACCCTTAAAATTGCTGGGGGTGGTGACCCCAGGAAAACCTTTCCTTTCACCCAGGGAAAAGGCCCCCGGGGGGATGGTGGCCCCAGGCACCCTACCCCACCCTGGAAGGGTTATGCATGGTTTGGGTCAGGCAAACCCACCCTCCTCTAGGAAAGGGGTGGGAAGGTAGCTCGGCACCTTCCCCAAACCCAGAAGGGGGTGGGCAAGGTTGCTCGGCCCCTATCCTAAACCCCGAATGTTTGGGCCATGGTGGTTTTAGGAAAACCCACCCTCCCTAGAAGGGCTGGGGATGGTGGGGTCCGGGCCCTTTCCCTACCCCCAGAAGGGCTGGGGGTTTGGGGGCTAAGGGACCCATGCTAACCCCGGAAGGGCTGGGCAATGGGGGCTAGGCACCTACCCCCAAAAAACCCCAAAAAAGGGGGTGGGATGGAGGCCCCAGGGGACCTACCCCCAAAACCCCGGAAGGGCCCGGGCATGGTGGCCAGGCACCTTTCCCTACCCTAGGGAAAGGCCCGGGGAGTGGTGGGGTCAGGAAACCCACCCAACCCTAGAAGAGTTGGGCATTGTGGCTCAGGCACCACCCCACCTTAGAAGGGCTGGGCATTTGGGGGCTCAGGCACCCCACCCACCCAAGAATGGCTTGCGGGTGGTGGGGTCAGGGCCCCCAACCCCCACCCTGGGAAGGGGTGCACCTGGTGGCCCCAGGACCAAATTCCTTTTTCCCAGGGTTGGGCATGGTTTATCAGGCCCCTACCCTCCCAAAAGGGGGGTCGTCAAAAATGGCCAGGCAAATACCCTACCCCAGAAGGGGGTGGGCATGGTGGCTCAGGCACCTACCCTTCCTAGAAGAGCTGGGGTGGATGTCAAACCACCTACCCCCACCCTTTGAAAAGGGTGGGCATTTTGGCTCAGGGCACCTACCCTACCCCAAGAAGGGTTGTGCATGGTGGCTCAGGCACCTCCCTAACCCCAGAAGGGGTGGACGGTTGGCCAAAGGGAAAATACCCCCACCCAGGGAAAGGGCCTTTGGGCATGTTTTCTAAACACCTACCCAAAACCCTAAAAGGGGTGGGCATGGTGGGGTCAGGCACCTACCCTAAAACCCCAGAATTTGGTGAACATGGTGGTTCAGGCACCTAACCCCACTCAGAAGGGTGGACTTTGGGGGCTCCCGCACCTTCCATACCGTAAAGGGCTGGACAAAGGGGCTCAGGAACCTTTCCCTACCCTACAAGGGCTGGGCCCTGGTGGCTCAGGCACTTTCCCCGCTCAAAAAGAGCTTGGGCATGGTGGCTCAGGGACCACCCTAAACCCCGCAAAATGCTGTGCAGGAAGTCAGGCTCCCCAAAATGTAAACCCTAGAAGGGTTGGGCCCTGGAGGCTCAGAGCCCCCTACCCTACCCTTTTAAAAAGGGCTGGGAAATTTTTGGGTAAGGACCTACCCCACCCCAGAAAAATTTGGGGATTTGGGGGCTCAAACAAACCCACCCTACCCTAAATTTGGGTGGAAAGGTGCTCAGGCACCAAAACCCTTTCCCCCAAAAAAGGTGGACAAGGTGGCTAAAAACCTACCCTACCCCACAAGGGCTGGGCAAAAGGGGGCCCAGGCAATTACCCTGCCCCAGAAGGCGGGGAAAGGGGGGCCAGGGACCCTTTTCCCTACCCCGCAAGGGGTGTGCATGGAAGCCCCAAAGGGACCTAGTGTACCATAGAAAGGGGTGGATGGTGGGTCATGCAAACCTTTTCACTAAACCCAAAAAGGGCGGACAAGGGGGGCCAGGGACCTAAATTTAACCCTTTGAAGGGCCCGGGCATTGGGGGCTCAGGCACCAAACCCAAACCCAAAGGGCTGGGGATGGTTTCTTTAGGCACCTTTCCCAAACCAGAATTTGGGTGGGCATTGGGGGCTCGGCACTTACCCCTTTCCCTTTAAAAATTTGTTTTTTAAGGGGGCTCAGGCACCTAACCCCACCCTAAAAAAGGGTGAGCATGGTGGTCAGGCACCTACCCCCACCCCCGAGGGGGTGGGTTCCCTGGTGGCTCAGGCCCTAAACCCCAAACCCCAGAAAGAGCTGGGGTGGTGGCTCAGGGAAACCCACCCTAAAACCCCGGAAGGGGTGGGGCATGGGTGGCTTTAGGGACCTACCCTAACCCCCTTGAAGGGTGGGGGTTTTGGGGGGTTTAGGCCCCTTTTCCCTAAACCAGAAGAGCTGGGCCATGGGGGCTCCGGCACCTTTTTCCCACCCTTGAAGGGCCCCGGCGATTGGTTTGGTCAGGGACTTACCCCCACCCTAGAAAAGTGGGCATGGTGGCTCAGGGCCCACCCTAACCTAGAAGGGCGGACATGGGGTTTCTCAGGCACCTACCCTAACCCCAGAAAGGGGTGGGGGAAGGGGGTCTCAGGGCCCCCTACTCTTCCCAAAAGGGCCCGGGGTAGTGGCACGGAAAATACCCAAACCCCCGAAGGGGGGGGCATGGGGGGTCAGGCACCAAACCCCACCCCCAAAAAGGGCTGGGGGATGATGGCCTGGCACCTACCCTACCCCAGAAGGGGTGGGGGATGGTGGCTCAGGCACCTTAAACCCCCACCCGGGAAGGGCTGGGCATGTGGACAAGGCCCCCCTACCCTACCCCAGAAGGTCTGGGAAAAGGGGGTCAAAGGGACCTACCCTACCCAAAAAAGGCTAACATAGTGGCCCTTCCCCCTACCCTTTCCCTTGAAGGCTGGACATGGGGGCTCATGGACCTACCCTAAAAATGGAAGGGGGGGCATGGTTGCTCAGGCACCTACCTTTCCCTAAAAGGGCTGGGGATGGGGGCTAGGCCCCCCTTTTTCCCACCCCGAATTTCTGGGCCCTGGTGGGCTCAGGCACCTACCTTTTCCCCTTTGAAGGCTGGGCAAAGGTGCCTCAGGAACCCCACCCTACCCTGGAAGGGGTTTTGCCCTGGTGGCTCAGAAACCCCCTACCCTCCCTTGGGGGGGGTGGGCCCTGGTACTCAGGCACCTACCCACCCTAAAAAAGGGCGGGATTTGGGTTGCTCAGGCACCTATCCTACCCTAGAATGTTTGGGCCCCCGGGGGGTTTTCAGGAAACCCAACCCCAAACCCCAGAAGGGCTGGGGGTGGCTCAGGCACCTAAACCCCACCCTAGAATTTGGGGGGCAAAGGTGGCCTTTAGGGACCTATGCTACCCCGGAAGGGCTTTGGGGAAAGGTGGCTCAGGGACCCACCCTACCCAAAAGGGCTGGGGATGGTTGGCCCCAGGCACCTACCCTACCCTGGAAGGGCCGGGCCCATGGTGACCAAAGGGACCTAAACCCCACCCCAGAAGGTGGGCAAAGGGGGCTCAGGCACCTACCCTAAACCCCCGAAGGGGTGGGAGTGGTGGGGCCCGGCACCTACCCAAACCCCAAAAGACTGGGAAATTTTGGCTCGGCACCTACCCTACCCTTTTGAAGGGAAGGGCAAAGGTGGCTCAGGGGGAAACCAACCCCCCAAGAAGGGTTTGGGAAAAGGGGCCAACACCTACCCTACCCTGTAAGGGGTGCCCCATGGTGGCTCAGGCACCTATGCTACCCCCCAAAGGGTTTGGGGATGGTTGATCAGGCAACTTCCCTAAACCCCAGAAGGGCTCGTCATGGGGGGCTCCCGGCACCTTTTCCCCACCCAAAAAGGGCTGGGCCCGGTGGCTCAGGGAAACCAAACCCCTTTCCCCAGAAGGGGTGGGGGATGGGGCTCAGCCACCACCCAAACCCCCCAAAAAGGGTGGGGGATTTTTTTCTCAGGAAACCACCCTACCCAAGAAAGGGGGTGTGCATGGTGGCTAAGGGGACCTACCCAAACCCCAGAAAGGGCCCGAAATGGTGGCTCAGGCACCTACCCTTCCCCAGAAGGGGTGGGCATGTTGGCTTTGGGGACCCAAACCCTAAATCTAAAAGGGCTGGGGAAGGTGGCACAAAGGGACCTACCCTACCCTAGAATGGCTGGACATTTGGGGGCTTTAGGCACCTACCCCCACCTTTTGAAGGGGGGACATGGGGCCCCAGGCACCTACCCTTCCCTGAAGGGCGGGGGGTTTGGGGGTCCGGCCCTACCCACCCCACAAGGGCTGGGCATGGTGGTTTTTAGGGCCCCTTTTCCCTGCCCTTTAAAAAGCTGGAAATGGGGGCTCAGGCACCTACCCTACCCCGGGAACGGCTTTTGCATGGGAAAACTCAGGCACTACTGTTCCCCCCAGAAGGGCTGGGCCCTGGTGGCCAGGCATCACCCTTCCTTAGAAGAGTTTGGGGATGGTGGCTCTGGGGACCTACCCTACCCCCAGAAGGGGAGGGGTTTGGGGGCTTTGGCAACCCACCCTACCCTAAAAAAGGGGTCGGCAAGGTGGCTCAGGGGACTTACCCCCCCCCTTAAAAGGGACATGGGGCTGGCACCTACCCTACCTGCAAGGGTGTGTGGGGAAACTCAGGCACCTACGTACCCTAGAAGGGCTGGACATGGGGTCAGGGACCTACCTACCCTAGAAGGGCCCGGAACCCTGGTGGCTCAGGAAAACCAAATTTAACCCCAGAAGGGCGGGCATGGTTTGGGTTAAAGGCACCTACCCTAACCTTTGAAGGGCTGGGCCCTGGTTTCCCCAAAGGCCCCCCTACCCCACCCTAGAAGGGCTGGGCATGGTGGCCCCAGGCATCACCCTTCCTTAGATGAGTTTGGGGATGGTGGCTTGGGACCCACCCACCCTAGAAGGGCTGAAAATGGTGGCTTTAGGGGACCTCCCCCCACCCTAGAAGGGCTGGACTGGTGGCTAGGCACCCCACCCTACCCTAGAAAAAGTGGGCATGGTGGCTCGAACCTACCCTACCCCGGAAGGGCCCGGGCTTTGGGGGGGTCTGGCCCCCTACCCTAAACCCCAGAAGGGGGGGGTAAAACCCCCTTTTCCCCCCGGGGTGGGCCCGGGGCCCCCCAAAAAAAAGGGGGGGGGGGGGCCCCCCCCCAAACCCCCCAAAAGGGGGGGGGGCCCCCCCCAAACCCCCGGGGGGAAACCCCCGGGGCCCCCCCCGGGGGGTTTTGGGGAAAACCCCCCCCCAAAAGGGGCCCCCCCGGGGGGGGGGGCCCCCCAAAAAAAGGGGGGGGGGGCCCCCCTTTTGGGGGGGTTTGGGGGGCCCCCCCCCCCCAAAGGGGGGGGCCCCCCAAAAAAAAGGGAAAAGGGGGTGGGGGGCCCCCCCCCCCTTCCCAAAAAAATTTTTGGGGGGGGGAAAAAAGGGCCCCCCAAAAAAAAAAAGGGGGGGGGGGGGGGGCCCCCCCCCCCGGGGGGGGGGCCCCCCCCAAAACCCCCCGGGGGGGGGCCTTTGGGGGGGGGGCCCCCCTTGGGGGAAAAAAAACCCCCCCCAAAAAACCCCCCCCTTTTTTTGGGGGGGGGGTTTTCCCCCCAAACCCCCCCCCGGGGGGGTTTCCCCCCCAAAACCCCCCCTTTTTTGGGGGTTTTCCCCCCCCCCAAAAAAAAAGGGGGGGGGGGGGGGGGGCCCCCCCCCCCCCCAAAACCCCCCCTTTTTTAAAGGGGGGGAAACCCCCCCCCTACCCCCAAAAGGGGGGTTTTTTCCCCCCCCCCCAAAAAGGGGGGTTTCCCACCCCCCTTTAAAGGGGGTTGGGGGAAACCCCCCACCCGGGGGGGGAAAAAAAACCCGGGGGTTTTTTTTCCGGGGCCCCGGGGTTCCCACCCCAAACCCCCCCCCGGGGGGCCCCCCCCCCAAAAACCCCCCCCCAAAGGGGGCCCGGGGCCCCCCCTTCCCCCCGGAAGGGTTTCCCCCCCCAAAAAAACCCCCAAAAAAAAAAAAAAACCCCCCCCCCCCCCCCCCCCCCCGGGGGGGGGGGGTTGGGGGCCCCCCCCCCCCCGGGGGGGTGGGGGGGAATTTCCCCCCGGGGGGGGGGGGGCCCCCTTTTTGGGGGGGGTTTGGGGTTTTAAACCCCCCGGGGGGGCGGGGGGGGGCCCCCCCAAAAGGGGGGGGGGGAAACCCCCAAAAAAAAAAAGGGGGGGGGTTTCCCCCCCCCCCCAAAAAGGGGGGTGGCTGGTTTTCCCCCAAAGGGGTGGCCGGGGGGCTCCCCCCCCCCCAAAAAAAACCCGGGCCCTGGTGGCTCGGGCCCCACCCCCCAAAAAAGGGGGTTGGGGTTTGGACCCCCCCAAAAAAATTTTTTTTCCCCCCTACCCCCAAAAAAAAAGGGGGGGGGGCCCCCCCCCCAAAAAAAAAAAATTTTTTTCCCCCCCCTTTCCCAAAAAGGGGGGGGGGGGGCCCCCAAACCCCAAACCCCCCGGGG
This sequence comes from Cherax quadricarinatus, assembly GCF_026875155.1. Classification (NCBI taxonomy): domain Eukaryota; kingdom Metazoa; phylum Arthropoda; class Malacostraca; order Decapoda; family Parastacidae; genus Cherax; species Cherax quadricarinatus. The sequence goes on along the minus strand of NC_069487.1, from coordinate 22,061,581 downwards.
GGTGGGGGTTACCCCCAAACCCCTAAAGGGGGGGGGGGCCCCCCCCCCCCAAAAACCCCCCCCCCCAAAAAAAAAGGGGGGGGGCCCCCCCCCTAAACCCCCGGAAGGGGGGGGGAAAAACCCCCCCCAAAAAACCCAAACCCCCCCTTTTGGGGGGTTTTTGGGAAGGGGAAAACCCCCCCCCGGGGGGGGGCCGGGGCCCCCCCCTTTAAAAAAAAAATTTTTCCCCCCCCAAATGGGGGTTTGGGCCCGGGCCCTTAAACCCCCCTTTTTGGGGGGGCCCGGGCCCAACCCCCCCAAAGGGGTTTGGGGGGGCCCCCCCAAAAACCCCCCAAAGGTGGCCCGGGCCCCCCCCCCCCAAAAAAAGGGGGGGCCCCAACCCCCCCCTTGGGGGGGCCCCCCAAAAAACCCCCCCAAAACCCCCTTTGGGGGGGGGGGCCCCCCCCCCCCGGAAAAAGGGGGGGGCCCCCCGGCCCCCAACCCTTCCCCCCCGGGGGGGGCCCCCCCAAAAAAGGGGGGGAACCCCGGGCCCCCCCCCGGGGGGGGGAAACCCCCCCAACCCCGTCCCTTTGGGGGGAAAGGGGCCCCCCCCCCAAAAAAAAAAAAACCCCCCCCCAAACCCCCAAAAGGGGGCCCCGGCCCCTTTTCCCCCCCCTTTTTGGGGGGGGGGGGCCCCCCCTAAAAGGGGGGGTTTTAAAACCCCCCTAAAAGGGGGGGGGCCCCCTTTTTTTTTTTTCCCCCCCCCCCAAAAAAGGGGAAGGGGTTTAAAATTTCCCCCGGGGGGGGGGGGGAAAAAAGGGGGGCCCCCCCCCCCCGGGAAAAGGGGGGGGTTTTTTCCCCCCCAAGGGGGGGGCCCCCCCCCCCCCCTTTCCCCCCCGGGGGGCCCCCAACCTTTTTTCCCCCTTTTCCCGGGGCCCCCCGGGGGGGTTTCCCCCCCTTTTTTTTTATTTCCCCCCCCAAAAAAAACCCCCCCCCGGGGGGCCCCCCCTTTTTGGGGGGGGGGCCCCCCCCCCCTAAAAAGGGGCCCCTTTTTCCCCCCCCCCCCCCCCAAAAAGGGGGGGCCCCCCCCCCAAAATTTCCCGGAAAAAACCCCCCCCCCCGGGGGGGGGGGTTAAAAAACCCCCCCAAAAGGGGGGGGGGGGTTAAACCCCCCCCGGGGGGCGGGAAGGGAAACCCCCTAAACCCCCCCCTTTTGGGGGCCCCCCCCCCCAAAAAGGGGCCCCCCCCCGGAAAAAAAGGGGGGGGGGGCCCCCCCCCAAAGGGGTCCCTTGGGGGGGAACCCCCCAAAAAAGGGGGGGGGGGGGCCCCCCCCAAAAACCCCCCCCAAAGGGGCCCGGGCCCCCAAACCCCCTTTTTTTTGGGGGGGGGGCCCCCCACCCTTTAAAAGGGGGGTTTTCCCCCCCCCCCAAAAAGGGGGGGGGGGCCCCCCCCCCCCCAAAAAGGGGCCCGGTTTTCCCCCCCCCCAAAAAAGGGGGGGGTGGGGCCCCCCTTTTTCCCTAGAAGGGGGGAAAGGTTGGGGGGCCCCCCCCCCCCGGGGGGGGGTGGTGCCCCCCCCCCCCGGGGGGCTGGGGGCCGGGCCCCCCCCCAAACCCCCCCGGGGGGGGGGGCCCCCCCCAACCCCCCGGGGGGGGCCCCCCCCCCCCCGGGGCCCCCCCCCAAAAAAATTTTTTTTTCCCCCCCCCCAAAACCCCCCAAAAGGGGGCCGGGGCCCCCCCCCCCAAAAAAGGGGGGGGGGGGGCCCAACCCCCCCCAAAGGGGGGGGGGGGAAACCCCCCAAAAAGGGGGGGCTTGGGGCCCCCCCCCCCGGGGGGGGGGGGGGAAAAAACCCCCCCGGGGGGGGGGGGCCCCCCCCCCCCGGGGGGGGGGGGCCCCCCCACCCCCGGGGGGCGGGGGTTTTCCCCCCAACCAAAATTTTTTTGGGGTTGGGGGGCCCCCCCCAAAAGGGGGGGGGGGGGAAAACCCCCCCCCTTGGAAGGGGGCCCGGGGGAAAAACCCAAACCCCCGGGGGGGGGGGGAAAACCCCAACCCCCCCCAAAAAAAATTTTCCCCCCCTCCCGGGGCCGGGGGCCCCCCCCCCCCCTTTTGGAAAGGGGCCCCCCCCAACCCCCCCCAAAAGGGGTTTTTGGGCCCCCCCCAAAAAGGGGGGGGGGCCCCCCAAACCCCCCTAAAGGGGGGGGTTTTTGGGGGCCCCCCCCAAAAGGGGGGGGGTCATTCACCTACCCTTAAAAACCCAAAAAATGGGGGTTTCCCCCCCAAAAACCCCCCCAAAATTTGGGGGGGGTTTTTTCCCTAAAAGGGGGGTTTTTTGGGGGCCCCCCCCTTAAAAAAGGGGGGGGGTAAACCTACCCCGGGGGGGCGGGGGGGGGCCCCCCCCCCCCCCGGGGGTTTTGGGGTTTTTCCCCAAACCCCCCCCAAAAAGGGGGTTGGGGGGGGCCCCTCCCCACCCAACCCCCGGGGGAGGTTCCCCGGACCCCCCCGGGGGGGGGCCCCCCCCAACCCCCAAAAATTTTGGCCCCCCAACCCCAAAAAAGGGGGGGGGGGGGGCCCCCCCCCCCCCCCCAAAAGGGGAAATTTGGGGGGAAGGAAACCCACCCTACCAAAAAAAAGGGGGGGGCCCCCCCCCCAAAAAAAAAATTTTTTTTGGGGGGCCCCCCCCCCCTTTTTTTTGGAAAAGGGGGGGGGGCCCCTTTTAAAGGGGGGCCCCCCCCCCCCCCTTGGGTTTAAAAAAAGGGGGAAAAAAACCCCCCCCCCCCCCCCTTTTTTTTTAACCCCCCCCGGGGGGGGGGGGGGGGAAAAAAAAAAAAGGGGCCCCCCCCAAAAAACCCCCGGGGGGGGGGGGGCCCCCCCCAAAAAAGGGGGGGGCTTTTTTCCCCAAAAAAACCCCCCCAAAGGGGGGGGGGTTTTTTTTAAAGGGGTTCCCCCAAAAAGGGAAAGGGGGGGGGGCCCCCCCCCCCCCAAAAAAAGGGGCCCCCCAAAAAAAAAAGGGGGGGGGCCCCCCCAAAAAAGGGGGGGGGGGGGGGTTTTCCCCCCCCCCCAAAAAAAAAATGGGGGGGGGGGGGGGAAAAAAAAAATGGTGGCTCAGGCACCTACCCTACCCTAGATGGGCTGGACATGGTGGCTCAGGCACCTACTATATTTTAGAAGGGCTGGACATGGTAGCTCAGGCACCTACCATACCCTAGAAGGGTTTTGCATGGCGGGTCAGGCACCTTCTGTTGCAACCCATGAATGGGTTACAATGATTATTATGTATATGTGTAATGTATATTACCTTTTCATTTAATTTTATATTGCTTATATTTGCGATAATAGCTAAATCGCAAATGTATTGCCTTATATTGTTATTTGACTTAGCTTATGTTGTTAGGATGTATATAAAATGTGCTCAGTTAGTCTTGATTGTCAAACTACTGTAATTATCGCTTGTCGCTCGTTATACTGCCGGCTTCTGAGCTGCAGTTGTCTACGTAGCTATCACGTGATCGAGGGGGGGTGTCCTCACCTCTCGTGATGTATTCAGTCTGCTGGAGACTCGCTTGACGGTTGGACAGATTGTCTGTCTCATTATTCTTGTTAGTTCTGTAGAACTTTGTTCACAGAACATTGTATAGACTTAGTGATTTTCGACGTTGTACTGAGGTTGTGTGTCACATTGACACTCTGAACATCTCAGGTCCCGAGCTATAGCTTCTGACCTAATTTTGTACTGGTTCCTGTGTATTGTCACAGTCACAGTTTTCCTATGCTGAACATAGATTCAGTATTATGGGAGTTTTGTAACTTTTGTGGAGGATCTGCTGATGGTCCCTACTTAGTGTCGTTATATTATTCCCCAGTTCCTGATTCTGTGTCGCAGTCGCTTGATATTGCATTGCTATTGGGCTTAGCATTCTTTGTTGTTCAAGCAGACTGTTCGGGTTGCCAGTCGGTCAAGAAGTTAGTTTATTTGAGGACTTTGTCAGTCACTTGTTTAAGTCTTATTCGAGTCTTGAGACATAGCTAACTACTTAAGAGCATTTACACGCATACACACACTTGTACATATTTGTAATATCTTATTAAATGTTAATGTACCTGACGGTACTTAAGAATTATAAATGTGATATGTGCTTTCAGCACAATAATATTGAACTCGAGAGATTGATTTTATTTTGATTGCTGTGAATTAATTTAATTTGATAATATACCTCTAGACAACTTACTGCTTAATAAATTTATTAAATTTTAATTTCTCTAGTTAGTAGCCTACCAGTTGTAATCCTAAAAAGCTATTGAACCATACTGAATTTTAATGGATAATTGGAGAAGGATACTGGCTACTTGTTACGAAAACCCAGTAACAGGCTGGATGCTAGAAGGGCAGTCCTTTCTAGTATTCACTGGAGATCTCTAAGCTTTTAGAATCGCGTTTTTTGTAACACCTTCCCTACCCTAGAAGGGCTGGGCATGGTAGCTCAGGCACCTACCCTACCCTAGAAAGGCTGGGCATGGTGGCTCATGCACCTACCCTACCCTACCCTGGAATGGTTGGGCCATTGTGGCTCAGGCACCTACCCTTCCCTAGAAGGGCTGGACATGGTGGCTCAGGCACCTACCGTACCCTAGATGGGCTGGGCATGGTGGCTCAGGTACCTATCCTACCCTAGAAGGGCTGGGCATGGTGGCTCAGGCACCTACCCTACCCTAGAAGGTCTGGGCATGGTGGCTCAGGCACCTACTCTACCCTTTAAGGGCTGAACATGGTGGCTCAGGCACCTACCCTATCCTAGAAGGGCTGGACATGGTGGCTCAGGCACCTACCCTACCCTAGAATTGCTGGGCATGGTAGCACAGGCACCTACCCTACCCTAGATGGGCTGGGCATGGTGGCTCAGGCACCTACCCTACCCTAGAAGGGCTGGGCATAGTGGCTCATGCACCTACCTTACCCTAGAAGGGCTGGGCATGGTGGCTCAGGCACCTACCCTACTTTAGAAGCACTGGACATGGTGGCTCAGGCACCTACCCTACCCTAGAAGGGCTGTCCATGGTGGCTCAGGCACCTACCCTTCCCTTGAAGGGCTGGGAATTGTGGCTCTGGCACCTACTCTACCCTAGAAGGGCTGGGCATAGTGGCTCAGGCACCTTCCCTACCCTAGAAGGGCTGGGCATGGTGGCTCATTCACCTACCCTACCCTAGAAGGGCTGGAAATGGTGGCTCAGGCACCTACCCTGCCCTAGAAGGCCTGGACATGGTGGCTCAGGCATCTACCTTACCCTAGAAGGGCTGGGCATGGTGGCTCAGGCACCTACCCTACCCTAGAAGTGCTGGACATGGTGGCTCAGGCACCTACCCTACCCTAGAATGGCTGGCCATAATGGCTCAGGCACCTACCCTACCCTAGAAGGTCTGGGCATGGTGGCTCAGGCATCTACCCTTCCCTAGAAGGGCTGGACATGGTGGCTCAGGCACCTACCCTACCCTTGAAGGGCTGGACATGGTGCTTCAGGCACCTACCCTACCCTAGAAAGGCTGGGCATGGTGGCTCAGGCACCTACCCTACCCTAGAAGGGCTGGGCATGGTGGCTCAGGCACCTACCCTACCCTAGAAGGGCTGGGCATGGTGGCTCAGGCATCTACCCTGCCCTAGAAGGGCTGGACATGGTGGCTCAGGCACCTACCTTACCCTAGAAGGGCTGGGCATGGTGGCTCAGGTACCTACCCTACCCAAGAAGGGCTGGGCATGGTGGCTCAGGCATCTACCCTACTCTAGAAGTGCTGGACATGGTGGCTCAGGCACCTACCCTACCCTAGAAGGGCTGGGCATGGTGGCTCAGGCACCTACCTTACCCTAGAAGGGCTGGGCATGGTGGCTGAGGCACCTACCCTACCCAAGAAGGGCTGGGCATGGTGGCTCAGTCACCTACCCTACCCAAGAAGGGCTGGGCATGGTGGCTCTGGCACCTACCCTACCCTAGAAGCGCTGGACGTGTTGGCTCAGGCACCTACCCTACCCTAGAAGGGCTGGGCACGGTGGCTCAGGCACCTACCCTACCCTAGAAGGGCTGGGCTTGGTGTCGATGATAAATTTACTAGAATTTCACACCTAATATAATTGACATAAATAACAAGAAGCTTGCAATATGGATGTTAAGTAACTGTGTGCTTGGTTTATGACAATTTTGGATTATAAGGGTTTATAAATTATTGAAATTATTGTTGGAAATTAATGTTATTTTATTACACTCAAAAGTTTTATTGTTCATCAGTTTTATGATTTGGAAAAGAAAATTTATAACAGAATAATTATTTCAGTATTCAGAATAGTAACTCAAAATATGTTTTGTCTGTGCTCATAAATGAGCATAAAATGAATTAAGATTTGTTATATACCTTAATAAATCTAAAAGAAGAACTGTAACATTGTCATTCCTGTTCCATTAATAAAAAATATTTTCCTCTTTTTGTATAAACCACATAAACATGAACTATATGAAAAAATCATTATATATAAGACTGAAAGTCTTGCTATATGACTCCTTAGTTTAACAATATCATTGGCACTTTATATAGGTTACCATTAGAAGAATCACATACTAATATTTATTTACTGTACATGCATATGATTTTGAGGACAATGAAAATAATTATCCAAACACGTGTCAGTTTTTTCAAGAAATAGCTATGTATAATAATGGGTTGACAACGTCACATACCAGTAATTAACTGTCATAGATTACAATAAAGTTTGTTATCTTCAAGTTCAACCGAACCTAATAAAATTTCTGGTGGGCGCTCTCTTAGGTCTAACATTAAGCACTGACTCGCTGGTTTCAGAGGAGGAGAAGGAATCTGGGTATACGATAGTTTCATCACGTTTACCAAATCTCAGAAAGTTGCGGTTGCGGCCGAAGCGCAAAAAGCCTCGGTTATACCCACGTTTGTTTACGTCCTTTGTATCCTCAGAAGAGAATTCGTTAATAATTTCATCTTCTGGACGGATATCTCTGGCCCAGGCGGAGGGGCTGTAATAAGGCAGTGATACATATGCACCTGGAACAGCTCTCTTCCAGCGTTGAGAAGTTATCTTCCCTGATTCTGAGGAATTAATGTTGTGGGATATGTTTTGCTGCACTGGTGTGGTTGAGAGCTCAGAAGTTTCCAGGGACTTGGATTTCACATCGCAGCCATCATGTAACAGAGAACTCTGCTGACAGTCGACGGAGCGACCGAACCTCAGGAAATTGCGTGAAGGATCACGACCGAAACGTAGGAAGTTGCGACCTCGCTTCTGAAACAGGTCAGTGAGTTCCTCGTTGCCATTAGTGCCGTAGTCGCCATACTTGCTGCGCCCGAATCTGATAAAATGAAAAATATTATTTTAATTGCGTTATATATATATATATATATATATATATATATATTTATTTTATTTTATTATCACACCGGCCGATTCCCACCAAGGCAGGGTGGCCCGAAAAAGAAAAACTTTCACCATCATTCACTCCATCACTGTCTTGCCAGAAGGGTGCTTTACACTACAGTTTTTAAACTGCAACATTAACTACAGTTTTTAAACTGCAACATTAACATATATATATATATTATATATATATATATATATATATATATATATATATATTATATATATATATATATATTATATATATATGTGTGTGTGTGTACAAACGTTGTCTCTACGTCAACAGCAGGACTCTGAACCTGCAAACTCTGTATCTGTCCACAGTACTTTTCCACGGAGCCAGACCCCCAGATAAGTATGGGCACCTAGCCATAGCTAGATGATGTTACCCCATTCCCCGGGGCACCAGGCTTGTTTTCAAAGTTATTTCATCAAATCCTGCCACATGCAGTGCACAACGAAAGAGATTTGAAATGCTTAACAATTCGCAAACAGGCGAAATTATTTACATCGTCTCTACGCAATATTACCAACCTCCCTGCCAGATGAAGTAAAATTTCCCAACATTCGCCCACTACCCATATACAAATCATCTGAAGCTACTGCTGATGGCCAGGGTTCAGGACAACAAAGGAAGATCCAGTAACCAACCCAGGACTCAGAGCAATGCAGGTGAGGGGGAATATTGCCACAGGTAAAGTGTCTCCTATTCCTCGCCAGAAGGTAGCATCCGTCACCTCTCACTACCCGCACATCACTCCTCTAAAATCAACAAACATGGCCGCCATCCCGAACAACGAAGGCAACTCTTTCCCTGGATTTGTTAATATGAAGATAAACGACCCAAAGGTAGCCAAAATCATCCGGATACAAGGTGGAAAAAATTTGTATTATCTCCCGGGAAATGCAAGAGCTAAAAACCTCCAGTGCTCACTGCCTAGACAAGATCACTAACCTGGAGCACAAACACGCTGAGACTCAGGACACCATTTCCTTCCTCAGAGAACTGGTGACCTAACCTAACACTAACATCAAAGAAAATAAATCACGCGTGAACTTGCAACTTGCTGATGTCATTAATAACTATCAAGATCATACTAGCAGCAGCTCTTCGTTGCTGTTGTAGTTAACAGCCAACACCTCCCAGCATCCATAACCCAAGACACATGTATGCAGACAAACTTTCAACTGATCAAACACCTTAGTCAACATATCTAGTGATGAGAGTGTAAACCGATTGGTAAACAACCTGGGAAACTGTGCTGTTAAAATTCCGCTCTAGCTGAAAAAGATATGACCTGTTACAATCATCTATAACTACGAAAAACAGTGTGTATATCAATGAGCACTTTACCAAAGTGAGACAAATTCTTCTCTATAGACTAAGAAAACTGAGCCACAATAAAAATAATCCACCAGTGCTTTGCGAGGGATGGAAAATCACAGAAAAGAATCCTGAGGAAAGAGGCACTTCATAAATTATGAAGAATTAAGTGATGGTGTCCTTTCTGAATCAGAAAAGATACAGTTTATGCCCACTTATATCCACGAACAGTGTTACCAAACCTCAATTTGTAACTGTAATTTCATTGTGTTATACGGTAGTTCAAAACCCATATAGTCTCTAAAATTCTAATATTTCTTATTGGTCTTTTGTGTCAACTGTTGCTATTTAAATATTTCAGGCCCGGTGGCCTGGTAGTTAGAGCTCCCGCTTCACACACGGAGGGCCCGGGTTCGATTCCCGGCGGGTGGAAACATTTCGACACGTTTCCTTACACCTGTTGTCCTGTTCACCTAGCAGCAAATAGGTACCTGGGTGTTAGTCGACTGGTGTGGGTGGCATCCTGGGGGACAAGATTAAGTACCACAATGGAAATAAGTTAGACAGTCCTCGATGACGCACTGACTTTCTTGGGTTATCCTGGGTGGCTAACCCACCGGGTTAAAAATCCGAACGAAATCTTATCTTACCTCAGTTTTTATTGCTTATTAGTCACTAGAAGTTCACTATTTTGTTTACTTAAGAAAGTTAAACATTTTTTTTACTGTCTTTTATTAACAAATTTACATCCACTAAGCTTCTACAATTTTAAATTGTTTAGTAAAGAACCATACGCATTATATTTTTACCGTATTTCTTTAAATATTTACTGCAAATCATTTTATCTTATCGTAATAGTGTATTATACTTAATTAGTATTACAGCTTAATATATTTACTACTGCACACTTGAACACTATTCATTGACTAATACTTTTTCAAACATTCTTTTATCAGAAAATATTACTATTTCCACTTATAATCCATTTACAGATTATTATAATTTAACAATATTTACTAGTTAATCGTCTATAATCGCGCCTTGCCAATGTTAACTTAAATACTGAATGCTGACATCGACCTAAAATAATGGAAATCCCAACCAGCATTTAACACAAGCCACTTCAGTCGTCAGTAATGCCAGGAATATTATTTTTACACAAGTAACCCAGGTAAACTACAGGTATACAGAGGAGAGGAGTTTACGACGACGTTTTGGTCCGACTTGGGCCATTTACAACGTCACACTGCGAGTTATTCGTGTATTGTTCCAGTCACGGTATTGTGTTTTTCTATAACGATTTTTAAATACAGCATTAGAACCGTAATGACCTCCTGCACTCCTAGATTCCCTAAATACAATCTTCTCCCTTATTATTCTTATTGAAACCTGGCTTAAGGGGCTTTTTGCAAGCACATCTAAATATCATTCACCCTTACACATTGTATCATACTGATATAAAGAATCTTTAATCTATATGGAAACTAGGGAATATAAAAAGTGTAATGAAAGTTTTGGTACCAGAACTGAGTTTATATAAGAGATGTAAGGAACCTAATCTAACATCATTAAAGAGAGAAATGCTAGATGAGTTTAGATGATAATATTCAAAAGATCGCCAGGAATAAACAGTAAGGACATGTGATGAGAGGGAATCGGATGACAAAGATGGCATCTTAAAATTAGAATAAACTAAATGAATGTTACATAGAAATTCAGCGGGTGCGAGGTAGCAAATGCGTGAAACTAATTACTATGTAAATGTGGTATAGACAAACAATGCATGGAGTGGCTATGTTAAGCCCTGCAGAGGCACCCATCAATAATCACACATCTCTACATCCTCTGAACTCTTCTTCAACTTATCCTGTTCATTTCCTTTCCAATACATTGATCTATCTCCCCTTCCCCCTCTCCATGTCCTCTCAATGAATATTTGGTTCTATTCTTTTTTTTTATTGCCTCCACCCCCCCCCCCCCGGGCCGTCTTCGGTACGATTCATTTGTCCGTTAATTCCATATATTATTTTAACTAGACTAATAGTAAAAGCATATTAATTAATCATTGGCTCACCTTAGGAAGTTCCTGTTAGGGAAATCTCCCTTCCAATACTGATGACCCACTTTGTAAAAGTCATCAACACTGCTCATCAATGGCTGGTTTTCATCGTTGCTTGAGATGTCTGGTGCTGCATCAACGGTGAGAGCGTAGGAACACCAAGGGAAGGTTTCTAGATGTATCCTGGCTGCCAGCAGCAAGATGCACAACCTGGCAGGGTGAGACAGGCATTATTCAGGTGGCCCGGTGGCCTGGTGGCTAAAGCTCCCGCTTCACACACGGAGGGCCCGGGTTCGATTCCCGGCGGGTGGAAACATTTCGACACGTTTCCTTACACCTATTGTCCTGTTCACCTAGCAGCAAATAGGTACCTGGGTGTTAGTCGACTGGTGTGGGTCGCATCCTGGGGGACAAGATTAAGGACCCCAATGGAAATAAGTTAGACAGTCCTCGATGACGAACTGACTTTCTTGGGTTATCCTGGGTGGCTAACCCTCCGGGGTTAAAAATCCGAACGAAATCTTAATCTCTCTCTCTCTCTCTTAATCTCTTCTCGATAACCATTTTACTGAGAATACATAAAACTATTTAAACACTCGAACACACACAAACGCACATATTCAGACCAGGCCAAACACTGTCAGCACTCAACAACCAGCTCTTCCAGAGTACATCTCATATTATTGAATACATAAACCTAGGGTAAGTTATAATGAGCGACTGTCAATGAATATATAGAATAGACCTTGGATTCGAACCTTGTTCATTACATGTTCTTGGTCAAGCAATATAACCGTCCAGCCACAACGGTTTTAATAGAATGATTTGATCAGTGGCGTGCAGAAGGGAGAGGGGAGAAGGGGCGATGCCCCTGGGAATCAAAATTGGGGGGGCATCCAATTAGAGAGGGAAATAAGATAATGATTTGGGGCAAACAATCAAGGAGTCTTTGGGGCAAACTATCAAGGAGTCTTTGGGGCATACAATCAAGGAGTCTTCGGGACATGTAATCAAAGAGTTGGCCCTGGGCATCACCACATCTCTGACGCTACTTGATTTTATAATGAAAATTTGTGTAACCTGGCTGTATCAGCCACCACCAACACTTATTTCACTGAACACTTATTTTGGTACCTCTTAATAAAAAAATCATAGTGAACACCTCTTTTTTTTTTTTAACACACTGGCAGATTCCCACCAAGGCAGGGTGGCCCGAAAAAGAAAAAACTTTCCCCAATATTCACTCCATCACTGTCTTGCCAGAAGGGTGCTTTACACTACAGTTTTTAAACTGCAACATTAACATCCCTCCTTCAGAGTGCAGGCACTGTACTTCCCATCTCCAGGACTCAAGTCCGGCCTGCCGGTTTCCCTGAATCCCTTCATAAATGTTACTTTGCTCACACTCCAACAGCACGTCAAGTATTAAAAACCATTTGTCTCCATTCACTCCTATCAAACACGCTCACTCATGCCCGCTGGAAGTCCAAGCCCCTCGCACACAAAACCTCCTTTACCCCCTCCCTCCAACCTTTTCTAGGCCGACCCCTACCCCGCCTTCCTTCCACTACAGACTGATACACTCTTGAAGTTATTCTGTTTCGCTCCAATTCTCTCTACATGTCCGAACCACCTCAGCAACCCTTCCTCAGCCCTCTGGACAACAGTTTTGGTAATCCCGCACCTTCTCCTAATTTCCAAACTACGATTTTTCTGTATTATATTAACACCACTCATTGCCCTCAGACATGACATCTCCACTGCCTCCAGCCTTCTCCTCGCTGCAACATTAATCACCCATGCTTCACACCCATATAAGAGCGTTGGTAAAACTATACTCTCATACATTCCCCTCTTTGCCTCCAAGGACAAAGTTCTTTGTCTCCAAAGACTCCTAAGTGCACCGCTCACCCTTTTCCCCTCATCAATTCTGTGATTCACCTCATCTTTCATAGACCCATCCACTGACACGTCCACTCCCAAATATCTGAATACATTCACCTCCTCCATACTCTCTCCCTCCAATCTGATATCCAATCTTTCATCACCCAATCTTTTTGTTATCCTCATAACATTACTCTTTCCTGTATTCACTTTTAATTTTCTTCTTTTCCACACCTAACAAATTCATCCACCAACCTTGCAACTTCTCTTCAGAATCTCCCAAGAGCACAGGTCATCAGCAAAGAGCAACTGTGACAACTCCCACTTAATGTGTGATTCTTTATCTTTTAAACTGCACACCTTTTGCCAAGACCCTGCATTTACTTCTCTTACAACCCCATCTATAAATATATTAAACAATCACGGTGACATCACACATCCTTGTCTAAGGCCTACTTTTACTGGGAAATAATCTCCCTCTTTCCTACATACTCTAACTTGAGCCTCACTATCCTCGTAAAAACTCTTCACTGTTTTCAGTAACCTACCTCCTATACCATACATCTGCAACATCTGCCACATTGCCTCCCTATCCACCCTGTCATACGCCTTTTCCAAATCCATAAATGCCACAAAGACCTCTTTAGCAGTATTTTTTATGTAAATTAGTGTAATATATTGTAGGTAATAAAGATTAATTTGTAAATAAATAAAGAACCAGCAATGGGTGAGCATCGCTGGGAGGAGATGCCATTGTTTTGAATGTGGTAAAGGCACGTTAGTGAAATGTGCATAAATTTTCGTCGCTCTAGGGGTTATATTGGGCTTTAAACCTCTCAAATAGGAGCCAGAATTGTTGGATTTGCAGTCCTGCATAATGTGAGCATTAAGCAGATGTACAGGACAGCTTCGGAACCCCAGCTAAGTTGTCTATTTATGTTGAAATTCTGGCCAGTATTTTCTTCATAATTATAGGCAAGGGGGTTTGTATGACACACTGTAATCTCCAGACTAATTGTTGAGTCTTATTATTATAAATTATCCTTCAATATATATGTATTCACATTTTAAATTTAATATACAGTCCTCAAATTTTTATTAATGTTTTTACCAGAATTCCTGGTGATGTATATTTCATTTGAAATTAATATAGGTCCAGAGCGACTTGTGGAGAGATAGATTATCGTAGGTATCGAAGGAGGACATTTCTTGCGACCTAAGTGTTCTAAAATTCCTACTTGTCTCTGTAACCTTGATAAAGAATAATTATCTTTGTTACAATTTACTGGTATGTATTTTATGAGTTACATCCAGGTAAATTTAATTTTCCACAATAGCATTCTTCAGCATCGCTGAAAGCTGGAAAATTGTGACAGTCTACATTGACAAAGTTTTGGATAACAGGGAGAGGCATTTGAAACACAGCCGATATTTAGACATTATGATGCAGGAAGCTTAGAATTACATGACCAATTAAGCTTCTTCATCGAATAGCACCACATCAACTGACGAGCATAGCAGATGATTATTTAATGATCTGCTATGTTTACAGTGAAGAACTTCCAAAGCATAGTAATTACATGTGAACAACACTACTGTCTTGTTGATGCACTTGACCTAACGGAAAATTGAAAAAAAAAAAACTAGGCTCTTTATGCTCCCTCTTCCTCTACTGCATCGTGAGTCATACGATTGTGTAATGGAGTGGAAAATATGGTAAAACATTTGTAAACCCCAATAGAAAAATTGTATGTAATTACATACAATGCTATTACATAAATGAGATTCAGCAGTTAATCAAGTCTCTGTATTGTTGGAAGGAGATTCCCATCTTCTGGAACTAGAATAAGACTGAACTGCTGGAAGAAGATTTTCTTGAGAAAGGCGAGAAGCAGAACATCTGGTAAAGGACTATTTACTTTTGTGAACGAGAGGAGACTGCCAAACAGCGCATGAATGGTAGGAATGGAAATTTAATAATGCATTGTGAAGGAAGTCTGAGAACTGCTGACACATGAATCAATCATGAAAGATCATGAGCCAATGGAACAATGAGCTTAACTGCAACAAGAAAGATGTTTATTGCTGGATCGACAATCCTGAACTATTCTAATAAGACTAAAAAATGAAGTAATGAAAATATAAACTAAAATCATACCTAGAAATGTCGAGACGAGTTTTTGATCTGTCGAGAAAGGAGTCAATATTTGCACGTTGTTACCGGTGGACGATCCTTATTTTCTAGAAGCTCCTTGAACACAAGTACTAACCAGCACAAGGCAGGAACCTAGTGTCAGTGACTTACCTTATCATAGTGGTTGAGTGTGTTTAGGAGACCAGAAAGGAGCAGGATTGCCTTGGTGGAAAGAAGGAAGCTGAGTGAATGATCCCTGACTTTCTGTGGTTGGGTTATATCAACCTGTTTCCGTCCCCCCTCCCCCCTACAGTGCTTCTGTCACTGGGGAGGCTTATATATCTCGTTTTTTTTCAAATATCAAATACCTGTGGTAGCACAAGGGCACGAGGGATATTGTTTACATCAGAGTTTGAGTAATGACAAAAACTCCTCAAAATATGTAAACGTCATTCTCTCATTCATTTTCATTCTCTCTCTCTTTCTCTCTTTCTCTCTTTCTCTCTCTCTCTCTCTCTCTCTCTCTCCTCTCTCTCTCTCTCTCTCTCTCTCTCTCTCTCTCTCTCTCTCTCTCTCTCAAAATACCCTGAGAAGCACATCAACCAAATAAAGCATATGAGCGCCTGTCAAACCTAAAAATAGCATTCCCAAACCTTAGTAAGCGGTCGTTCAAGACTGTACATCGTGTACGTCAGGAACATATTGCAGTATGCAGCACCAGTTTGGAACCCACACGTGCTCAAGCACGTCAAGAAATTAGAGAATGTGCAAGGGTTTGAAACAAGATTAGTTCCGTAGCAAAGGGTAATGTCCTACGAAGGTTAAAGGAAATCGACCTGATGACATTGGAGGACAGGAGGGATAGGGGGGTACATGATAACGACACACAAAATACTGCGAGGAACTGTCAAGGATAAGAGCAGGATGTTCTCGAGATGGAATACAGCAACAAGTTGAAGATACAGACGAGTCAGAGGAAGGCTTGGAAGCATTTCTTTAGAGTTGTCAGGAGGTGAAATAGTCTGCAAAGTAAAGTAGTGGATACAGGATCCATACATAGTTTTAAGATGAGGCACGATGAAGTTCATGAAACAGGGAAAGAGAACCTAGTAGCGACCATTGAAGGGGTAGGGCCAGGAGCTATGAATCGACTTCTCCAACCAAAATTAGGTGAGTAAAACACACGCAGACTAAACTATAGACAAGTGTCACTGACGTGTATAGTATGCAAAGTCAGGGAGAATATTATCATGAGAGTGGTGGAGCACCTGGAATGGAACAAGGTTAAAAACGACAACCAGCACGGATTCATGGAAGGCATATCCTGTGTCACAAATCTATTGGAGTTTTATGACAAGGTAACTGAAGTAAGACATGAGAGGGAGGGGTGGGTCGATTGCATTTTATTGGACTGCCAGAAGGCCTTCGACATAGTTCCTCACAAGAGATTAGTGCAGAAGCTAGAGGATCAGGCACGTATAACAGGAAGGGCACTGCAATGGATCAGAGAATACCTGACAAGGAGGTAACAACGAGTCATTGTACATGATGAGGTATCACAGTGGGTGCCTATGATGAGCGGGGTCCCACAGGATTCAGTCCTAGGACCAGTGCCATTCTTGGTATATGTGAATGACATGACGGAAAGGATAGATTCAGAAGTGTCCATATTTGCCAATGTGAAGTTAATGAGAATTGAATAAGATGCACACCAGACAGGTCTACGAAGAGACCTACACAGGCTGGACACGTGGTTGAGTAACTGGCTCCTAGAATTTAACCTTCCCCGATCATGAAGATCGGGTAAGGGCAAAGAAGACCACCGACAGAGTATAGGCTAGGCGGCCGAAGACTGCAAGCCTCACTCAAGGAGAAAGACCTAGGGGTGAGCATAACACCGAGCCCACATTAACCAAATAACTGTTGCGGTATATGGGCGCCTGAGAAACCTGAGAATAACGTTCCAATACCTCAGTAAGGAATCGTTCAAAACACTATACACTGTGTACGTCAGGCCCATACTGGAGTACGCAGGTTTGCAACAAGGCTGGTTCCAGAGCTAAGAGGAATGTCCTACGAAGAAAGGTTAAGGAAAATCATTCTGACGACACTGGAGGACAGGGGGATCAGGGGTGACAGGATGACAACATGCAAAATACTGCGTGGAATAGATAAGGTGGACAAGGACAGGATGCTCTAGAGAGGGGACACAGAAACAGTAGTGGTCAGTGAACAGGCGGGGCCAGGAGCCGAGTCTCGACACCTGCAACCACAATTAGGTGAGTACACAAAACAAAACAAACCAGTAAATAGATTTTGGAAGTTTTTACAGTGGAGCAAAAAGGACTCGGGAAACCCAAAAAACGGGGGGGTGTAACCAAAAAGGGATAAAACCGAAAAGGTTGGATGAAATACAAAGGAGGAGGTGAAGAAGCTGCAAAGTGATCTTGAATCAAAGGCGGCAGGACCGGACTCTCTCTTGGTCTTTAGAGAGGGGCAGAGAGGCTGTGTGTGCCCCAACAAAAATTTTCAACACTTTATTGAAAACTGGGCAACTACCTGGGTATGGAGATGGCAAATGGGGTCCTTATTTTTAAGAAAGGAGAACAGACACAAGACACAAAACATAGCCCAGTGTACTGGGTGTATAGTACGTAAAGTCAGGGAAAAAAATATTATCGGGAAAAGAAAAGATGGTGGACCCACTTAGAATGGAACAAGTATATAAAAGAAAACCACCGGATTCATAAAAGGAAAAAATTTTGGGGGTCCAAATCTACTGGATTTTTCACAAGGGAAAACGAGTAGGGCCGAGAGTGAAGGGTCAGCCCAGGCCCGTGTATTTTTGGTTATGTGAAGGGCATGACAAAAGGGATAGACTGAAGTGCCTTGTTGGCAGATGATGTGAATTTTTAATGAGGAAAATTAAATGGATGGGAAAAAGGGACTACAAGGACCGGAAGGTTGAAAATTAGGTCCAGAAAAGGCCCCTCGAATTTAACCCAGCTAAATGCAAAAATTATGAAGATCGGGGGAAGGCAAAGAAAACCAGAGTATAATTACCCCAAGATCCTTTTTTTTGGGTGAGAGCCGTCTTTTGGGACCTAGCCTATATCTGCGGTCTTTTTACCTTCACCGTCTTTATGACTTTGAATCTGAAAGGGGTTTTAAACAAGGAGCCAGTTGTGGGGCCCGGTGTCCAAAAACCCCTCCAGGTTTTCTTTGTAGTCCCCGCCTGTCTCATCCCATTTAATTTCCTATTAACTTCAATTGCAAAAAAGGCACTTTGAGTCTATCCCCTTTCCCTAAGTCTTTCACATATCCAAAAATAGCACTGGGCCTAGGACTGACCCCCCTTTCTCGGGTTTTTTTATCTTGTCATAAAAAAATACGTTTAGTGACTCAGGATTTTTCTTCCCTGAATTCCAAGCGGTTGACGTTTTAAAACTTGTTGGTTTTTTAGGTGTTCCACCCTCTCCCGTAAAATTCTCCCTGATTTGTCATATATACACTTCAGTGACATTGGTATATGTTTACTGACTTTTGCCTATCTCCCTTTCTAAAAAAGGGGGGGAAATTTGCCCTTTCCATACCTCGGTTGTTCCCATTTTCAATGAATGAGTTGAAAATTGTGTTAGTGGACACACAGCATCTCTGCTCGCTCTCAAAAAGGACCCCCGGGAAAAAAGAGGGCCCCGTAAAACCCCTTTTAGGTATCAAAAAATATTAGCATTTCTTACTTCCTCGTTGTATTTTCTCCAAAATGTTTGGGATATCCCTGTAGGTTTACCCCCCTGTTCTGACTTTCCGTAGTCCTGTTCCACGTAAAAACATCTTAAATTCTGTTGAGTGTATGTGTATCACCCATTTGTGGGGTTTCCCAAAGGGGGGAGTCAAGCTCCTGGCCCCGCCTCTTCACTAATGCTACTGGGTCCTCTATTGCCCCCCAGCTTTATCAAACCTTTTCTTTTAAAAAAATGTAAGGTTCCTGCCCCACTACCTCACTTTTAAGCTATTCCGCTGCTGACAACTCTTTACTGAAGAAAAAACTTCCTAAACCCCTTTTGACTATCTGAGTCTTCAACTTCCCAATTTTGCCCATTGTCTATTTGCATGGGATTGTATAATCGTTATCTTTTTTCCCCGACCCTCCCCTCCTCCAGTGTCGTTGGCCAATTTCCCTTAAAATTTCCTCGTAGGAAATCCCCTTTGCTCTGGGGCTGTCTTTTTGCAAAATTTTGCATTTTTTCTAATTTCTTTGGTGCTTGACCAGGTGTGGATTCCAAAATGGGTGTGCATACCTCAAAATAGGGCCCGACGTACACGGTGTACAGGGCCTGAAAAGATTCCTTTTTTAAGATGTGGAAGTGTTTGAGTTTTGAACGATTCCTTATGAGGTATGGAACGCTATCGTAGGTTTGCCAGCGCCTATGCTGCAGCAGTTTTTCGATTCATGTGGCCTACGAGATGGTGGTATATATCACCCCCGTTT
>NC_069487.1:22019018-22041785 GCF_026875155.1 Cherax quadricarinatus | reverse complement strand
ACGTCACTACCGTAATTAACTGTCTAGATGAATAAATTTGTTATTTCCAGTTCAACCGAACCTAATGAAATTTTGGTGGGCGCTTCTCACAGGTCTAATATTAAGCACTGACTCGCTGGTTTCAGAGGAGGAGAAGGATTCTGGGTATATGATAGTTTCATCACGTTTACCAAATCTCAGAAAGTTGCGGTTGCGGCCGAAGCGAAAAAAAGCCTCGGTTATACCCGTTTGTTTACGTCCTTTGTATCCTCAGAAGAAAAATTTCGTTAATCATTCATCTTCTGGACGGATTTTCTCTGGCCCAGGCGGAGGGGCTGTAATAAGGCAGTGATACATATACACCTGGAACAGCTCTCTTCCAGCGTTGAGAAGTTATCTTCCCTGATTCTGAGGAATCAATGTTGTGGGATATGTTTTGCTGCACTGGTGTGGTTGAGAGTTCAGAAGCTTCCAGGGACTTGGATTTCACATCGCAGCCATCGTGTGACAGGGAACTGCGCTGACAGTCGACGGAGCGGCCGAACCTCAGGAAATTGCGTGAAGGATCACGACCGAAACGTAGGAAGTTGCGACTTCGCTTCTCAAACAAGTCAGTGAGTTCATCGTTGCCATTAGTGCCGTAGTCGCCATACTTGCTGCGCCCGAATCTGATAAAATGAAAAATATTATTTTAATTGCGTGTTACATATATATATATATTATTTTTTTTTTTATTATCACACCGGCCGATTCCCACCAAGGCAGGGTGGCCCGAAAAAGAAAAACTTTCACCATCATTCACTCCATCACTGTCTTGCCAGAAGGGTGCTTTACACTACAGTTTTTAAACTGCAACATTAACACCCCTCCTTCAAGTGAAAGGCACTGTATTTCCCCTTCTCCGGGGACTCAAGTCCGGCCTCCCGGGTTTTCCCCTGAACCCCTTCATAAATGTTACTTTGCTCACACTCCAACAGCACGTCAAGTATTAAAAACCATTTGTCTCCATTCACCCCTATAAAACACGCTCACGCATGCCTGCTGGAAGTCCCAAACCCCCCGCACACAAAACCTCCTTTACCCCTCCCTCCAACCCTTCCTAGGCCGACCCTACCCGCCTTCCTTCCACTACAGCTGATACACTCTTGAAGTCATTCTGTTTCGCTCCATTCTCTCTACATGTCCCAACCACCTCACAACCCTTCCTCAGCCCTCTGGACAACAGTTTTGGTAATCCCGCACCTCCTCCTAACTTCCAAAAATACGAATTCTCTGCATTATATTCACACCACACATTGCCCTCAGACATGACATCTCCACTGCCTCCAGCCTTCTCCTCGCTGTAACATTCATCAACCCCCGCTTCACACCCATATAAAAGCGTTGGTAAAAAATATACTTCATACATTCCCCTCTTTCTCAAGGGCAAAGTTCTTTTTCTCCCCAGCTTTAAGTGCACCACTCACTCTTTTTCCCCATCAATTTATGATTCACCCCATCTTTCTAGACCCATCGCTGACAAGGCCCTCCCAAAATCGAATTCGTTTTCCCCCCCCCCCCAACTCTCCCCTCCAATCTGATATTCAATCTTTCATCACCCAATCTTTTTGTTTCCTCAAAACCCTTTTCTTTCCTGTATTCCCTTTTTTTTTCTTCTTTTGCACCCCCTACCAAATTCATCCACCCAAACTCTGCAATTCTCTTCAGAAATCTCCCCAAAAGCCAGTGTCATCAGCAAAGAGCAGCTGTGACCCCAAACCCCCCTTTGTGTGTGATTCTTTACTTTTTTAACTCCACGCCTCTTGCCAAGACCCTCGCATTTATTTCTCTTAAACCCCATCTATAAAAATATTAAAAAAACCCAGGTGCAAAAATCCTTGTCAAAGGCCCCTTTTTTACGGGGAAAAAATTTTCCCTTTTTTCTACATATCAAACTTGACCTACTATCCTGTAAAAACTTCACTCTTTCAGAAACCCAAACTCCTACACATACCTTGCAACATCTGCCACTTGCCCCCTATCCCCCCTGTCTACGCCTTTTCCCAAACCCTAAATGCCAAAAAAGACCTTTTTAGCTTTTAAAATATGTTACTTATATGTTTCACTGTAAACACCTGGTCCACACCCCCCCTACCTTTCCTAAAGCCCCCTTTGTTCATCTGCTACCCTTTTTCCCCCGTTTACTTTAATTCTTTCAATTTAACTCAAAATAATTTTAACCAGGTACACTAACAGACTTACCCCCCATTTTTTTTGCACTCTCTTTTACCCCCTTTGCCTTTATACAAAGGAACTATGCAGCTCTTTGCCAACCCCTAGGTCCCTTACCCCTCTTCATACATTTATTAAATAATTGCCCCAAACCACTCCAAAACTATATCCCCCCCGTTTTTAAAATTTTCTTCTTTATCCCATCAATCCGGCTCCCTTCCCCCCCCTTTCTTTTTACCTATCCCTCACGAATTTCCCCCACACTACAACTGGCTTTCCCCCTCACTCCTACAAAAATTTTTCTCCTTGCCCTATACACGAAATACAGTTTCCCCTATTTCATCAACATTTAAAAATTCCCCAAAATTTTCCCTTCATCTTCCCCAATACCTCAAACTCTCCATTTAAAAAACCTCCTTCCTTTTTTAACTGACAAATCCATTTGTTTCTGGCTTTTTTAAACTTGTTAATCTCACTCCAAATTTTTTCCCTTTTTTCAAAAAAAATTTGTTGAAAACATCTCACCACTTTCATTTGCTTCTTTTTACATTGCTTCACCACTTTTAACTTCTCTCTTTTTCTCCATATACTCTTCCCTCCTTGCTCATTCTTTTGTAAAAAACTTCTAATGTAACTTTTTCCCCCCTTTACTCTCCTTTACTTTCATCATTCCCCCAAATCCTCCCTCTTCCCTCCTGCCCCACTTTTGTAACCACAAATTTCGCTGAAAACTCAAACATACATTTTTAAACCTCCCCCATCCTCTTCGACCCATTCCCCTATGCTCTCTTTTGCCCATCTATCCTCCATAGCTTTTTATTCTTACCCTAACTGCCCCCCTTTTTTTGTTTAAAACCTTCACCTCTCTTTCCTGATGTTTCTTTTTCCCTTTGTATCCCATCTACCTTTTATCTCAGGTAGTACAACTAGAAAGTGATTGATAATTGTGGCCCCCCTATAAACATGTCTCCTGAAATCTACTCAACAGTCTTTTATCTACCAAAACTAATCAAAAAATACTGTCATTTGCCCCCCATTATCGTGTATACTTAATCCCTTTTTCTTAAAAATTTTACCCATAAAAACCCTTTCAACAAATTTTAATCAAAGGGTCCCATTTCATTTTCACGGACCCCAAAATTTCCTACCACACCCTCTCTAAAAGTTTCTCCCCTTTAGCATTTAAGTCCCTCCCATTTCTCTTCACTTGGGCAAAGGCTCCATAATTCATTAAAATCTCCCAAAATCTCTCTTCTCCTCTGCATTCCTCTCTTCTCAGGTGCATACACGCTTATTATGACCCCTTCTCGCATCCAAACCCTTTTCTTTAATCCAATAATTTTTTGAATTTTCACATTCATATTTCTTTTTCTCCTTCCTAACTGACATTTAACATTATGTACCCTTCCTTTTCTTAACTTTTTTCAGAACTCCCAATTTTTCCATTTTTTTCCCCCCCCAAAAAAAATCTCCCACCCCCCCTTTAGCTTTGTTTCGCTTAGGGGCCCGGGAATCCAACTTCTTTTCATTCATAAAATCAGCAATCATCTGTTTCTTGTCTCCGCATACATCCACGCACATTTAAGCAACCCAGTTTTATAAAGTTTTTTCTTCTTCCTTTTTTGTAATTGTATACAGGGAAGGGGTTACTAGCCCCTTGCTCCCGGGATTTTAGTCGCCCCAACGACACGAGGGGTTACGGGGGAAAAATTCTTTTCCACTTCCCCAGGAAATAGAAGAAATAAAAAGAAAAGAGTATTTTGAAAAAGGGGAGAAAAACCTAGATGTATGTATATATATATATCTGTGTGGTCTGTGAAGTGTGACCAAAGTGTAAATTGGGGTAGCAAAATATCCCCGTTATTTAGCGTGTTTATGGACGAAAAAGAAAACCGCAATCCTCCATCATGCAAAAAAAGTTCAGGGTTTTTTTTTCACAGTCATCGGCAGGACGGTAGACTTCCCTGGGTGTTATAATTTTTATATTATTATATTTAAAAATTATATATATATAAAATTTTAAAATTATATACAAACGTTGTTCTACGTCAACAGCAGGACTCGAACCTGCAAACTCTGTCTTGTCCCCAGTTTTTCCATGGAGCCGACCCCCGATAAGTATAGCACCTAGCCAAGTAGACGATTTTAACCATACCCCGGGCACCATACCCCGGGGCCCCCATACCCCCCGGGGCCCCCACCCCGGGGGAAATACCCGGGGCACCAGGGTTTTTTTCAAAATTATTTTCAAATCCTGCCACATTTCAGTGCCCCAAAGAAAGAGATTTGAAATGCTTAACAAATTTGCAAACAGGCGAAATTTTTTCATCGTCTCTACGAATATTACCCAAACCCCCCTGCCAGATGAAGTAAAATTTTCCCAAATTCGCCACTACCAAAATAAAAACTTGAAGTTTCTGCTGATGGCCGGGGACAGGACAAAAAAAGGAAGATCAGTAACCAACCCAGGGCCCCAGCAATGCAGGGTTGAGGGGGTATTCCCCCCAAAGGTACATTCTCCATTCCGCCCGAAGGTAGCATCCGTCACCTCTCACTACCCGCACATCACTCCTCTAAAATCAACAAACATGGCCGCTGTGGAAAATACTGTATATATTTTCCGGAAACAGTATTTATACGTAAATAGATGGCCATACTCTATTTAATATGTCATAGAAAACGGAAAGCCTGCTTCTGCGCAGAGGAGTCTAGCCATCTTGGTTTTGAATTGGATACAACGTTAATATAATGGGAAGAATTTTTCGTGCTCTAGAGGTTAAAATTGGGCTGACACCTCTCAAATAGGAGGCGAAATTGTTGGACATGCATTCCTGCATAACTTGAGATATCAGACGACTGGACAAGACAGCTCCAGGAACCTCAGATAAGCTCTCTAGATTTGTGTATAATTTTGGCCAGTGTTTTCATAAATTTAGTTAGTGAGGTTTTTGTGAGTATGATACAACTTAATATCCAGTCAAATTGGTGAGTGATATTAAGATATATTTTCCTTCTGTTATGTAACCATTTATTATTTTTAATATACAGTCCACAAATTTATATATTTACCAGCATTCCTGGTGATGTATATTTCATTTAATTAAGAGGTCCAGAGCAACTTGTGGATATGACAGTGGTAGGTATCGAAGGCGGACATTTTTTGCGACCTAGGTGTCCCAAATTCCTACTTGTCTAACTGATAAATAATAATTATCTGTTCATTTACTGTTATGCACATATGATACATTCAGCTAAATGCAATTTTCCACAGCCGCCATTCCGAACAACGAAGGCAACTCTTTCCATGAATTTGTTAATATGAAGATAAACGACCCAGAGGTAGCCAAAATCATCCGGATACAAGGTGGAAAAAACTTATATTATCTCCTGGAAAATGCAAGAGCTAAATACCTCCAGTGCTCACTGCCTAGACAAGATCACTAACCTGGAACAAAACACTCTGAGACTCAGGACACCATTTCCCTCCTCAGAGAACTGGTGACCCAACCTAACACTAACATCAAAGAAAATAAATCACGAGTGAACTTGCAACTTGCTGATGTCATTAATAACTATCAAGATCATACTAGCAGCAGCTCTTCGTTGCTGTTGTAGTTAACAGCCAACACCTCCCAGCATCCATAACCCAAGACACATGTATGCAGACCAACTTTCAACTGATCAAACACCTTAGTCAACATATCTAGTGATGAGAGTGTAAACCGATTGGTAAACAACCTGGCAAACTGTGCTGTTAAAATTCCGCTCTAGCTGAAAAAGATATGACCTGTTACAATCATCTATAACTACGAAAAACAGTGTGTATATCAATGAGCACTTTACCAAAGTGAGACAAATTCTTCTTTATAGACTAAGAAAACTGAGCCACAATAAAAATAATCCACCAGTGCTTTGCGAGGGATGGAAAATCACAGAAAAGAATCCTCAGGAAAGAGGCACTTCATAAATTATGAAGAATTAAGTAATGGTGTCCTTTCTGAATCAGAAAAGATGCAGTTTATACCCACTTATATCCACAAACAGTGTTATCAAACCTAGATTTGTAATTTCATTATTATGTTATATGGTATTTCAAAATCCATATAGTCTCTAAAATTCTAATATTTCTTATTGGTCTTTTGTGTCAGCTGTTGTTAACTAAATATTTCAGGCCCGGTGGCCTGGTAGTTAGAGCTCCCGCTTCACACACGGAGGACCCGGGTTCGATTCCCGGCGGGTGGAAACATTTCGACACGTTTCCTTACACCTGTTGTCCTGTTCACCTAGCAGCAAATAAGTGCCTGGGTGTTAGTCGACTGGTGTGGGTCGCATCCTGGGGGACAAGATTAAGGACCACATTGGAAATAAGTTAGACAGTCCTCGATGACGCACTGACTTTCTTGGGTTATCCTGGGTGGCTAACCCACCGGGTTAAAAATCCGAACGAAATCTTATCTTACCTCAGTTTTTATTGCTTATTTAGTCACTAGAAGTTCACTATTTTGTTTACTTAAGAAAGGTAAACATTTTTTTACTGTCTTTTATTAACAAATTTACATCCACTAAGCTTCTACAATTTTAAATTGTTTAGTAAAGAACCATACGCATTATATTTTTACCGTATTTCTTTAAATATTTACTGCAAATCATTTTATCTTATATTAGGGTACTTTAAGTTAAATTTTCTCTTTAGTATAGAACTGTACACATTTTTTACTGTCTAGTTTGAGCGGTAACAAGTCTAAATCAGGTACTAAACTGGTATAAAATCTAGTCTTAATAGTGTATTATACTTAATTAGTATTACAGCTTAATATATTTACTACTGCACACTTCAACACTATTCATTGACTAATACTTTTTCAATCATTCTTTTATCAGAAAATATTACTATTTCCACTTATAATCCATTTATAGATTATTATAATTTAATAATATTTACTAGTTAATCGTCTATAATCGCGCCTTGCCAATGTTAACTTAAATACTGAATGCTGACATCGACCTAAAATAATGGAAATCCCAACCAACATTTAACACAAGCCACTTCAGTCGTCAGTAATGCCAGGAATATTATTTTTACACAAGTAACCCAGGTAAACTACAGGTATACAGAGGAGAGGAGTTTACGACGACGTTTTGGTCCGACTTGGGCCATTTACAACGTCACACTGCGAGTTATTCGTGTATTGTTCCAGTCACGGTATTGTTTTTTTTCTATAACGATTTTTAAGTGCAGCATTAGAACTGTGATGACCTCCTGCACTCCTAGATTCCTTAATTACAATCTTCTCCCTTTTTATTTTTACTGAAACCTGGCTTAAGGGGCTTTTTGCAAGCACATCTAAATATCATTCACCCTTATACAAACATTGTATCATACTGAAATAAAGAATCTTTAATTTATATGGAAACTAGGGAATATACAAAGTGTTATGAAAGTTTTGGTACCAGAACTGAGTTTATATAAGAGATGTAATGAACCTAATCTAACATCATTCAAGAGAGAAATGCTAGATGAGTTTAGATCATAATATACAAAAGATCCCCAGGAATAAACAGTAAGGACATGTGATGAGAGGGAATCAGAAGACACAGATGGCATCTTAAAATTCGAATAAACTAAATGAATGTTACATAGAAATTCAGCGGGTGCGAGGTAGCAAATGCGTGAAACTAATTACTATGTAAATGTGGTATAGACAAACAATGCATGGAGTGGCTATGTTAAGCCCTGCAGAGGCACCCATCAATAATCACACATCTCTACATCCTCTGAACTCTTCTTCAACTTATCCTGTTCCTTTCCTTTCCAATACATTGATCTATTTTCTCTTCCCCCTCTCCATGTTCTTTCAAAGAATATTTGGATGTATTCCTTTTTTTTTATTGCCGTCACCCCCCCCCCCCCCCCTTGCCGTCTTCCTTACGATTTATTTGTCCGTTAATTCCATATATTATTTTAACTAGACTAACAGTGAAAGCATATTAATTAATCATTGGCTCACCTTAAGAAGTTTCTGTTAGGGAAATCTCCCTTCCAATACTGATGACCCACTTTGTAAAAGTCATCAACACTGCTCATCAATGGCTGGTTTTCATCGTTGCTGGAGATGTCTGGTGCTGCATCAACGGTGAGAGCGTAGGAACACCAAGGGAAGGTTTCTAGATGTATCCTGGCTGCTAGCAGCAAGATGCACAACCTGGCAGGGTGAGACAGGCATTGTTCAGGTGTTCTCGAAAACCATTTTACTGAGAATACATAAAACTATTTAAACACTCGAATACACACACACGCACATATTCAGACCAGGCCAAACACTGTCAGCACTCAACAACCAGCACTTCCAGAGTACATCTCATATTATTGAATACATAAACCCAGGGTAAGTTATAGTGAGCGACTGTCAATGAATATATAGAAGAATAGACCTTGGATTCGAACCTTGTTCATTACAGGTTCCTGGTCGAGCAATATAACCATCCAGCCACAACGGTTTTAATATAACGATTCGATCAGTGGCTTGCAGAGGGAAGGGGGGAGAAGGGCGATGCCCCCGGGCATCCAAATTGGGGGGCATACAATTAGAGAGACAAATAAGATAGTGATTTGGGGCATGCAATCAAGGAGTCTTTGGAGCATGCAATCAAAGACTTGGCCCTGGGCATCACGAGACCTCTGACGCCACTGGATTTTATAATGAAAATTTGTGTAACCTGGCTGTATCAGCCACCACCAACACTTATTTCACTGAACACTTATTTTGGTACCTCTTAATGAAAAAAAAATCATAGTTAACATCTATGAGAGATTATTCTCCATCGCAAAAGATCAAATTCTGACCAATTGTGCTACTTAGGTAGGTCTCACTCAGAAGTTTCAGGCATTTAAAAGTTTCAGACAAATAATGTTTACGTTTGTTCTTGAGTCAAGAAGTTGTAACAAATGTTCTTTCCTCTTACACTGGTACCTTAATGTGGAGAAAGACGCAAGGAATGTCGCCTTAAAACTACTGCAAGAAGTACAACTTTTTGGGAGATTGCTCTATTGCATTTATCCAAATTCTAAATCATTATTATTATTATTATTATTATTATTATTATTATTATTATTATTATTATTATTATTATTATTATTATATTAAATTATTTTATAATTATTATTTTAATATCAGTTTTATTATAATTTTTACCATTATGATCATCAATCATAATTAAGATCATCATCAATGAATTACAACACACAGGGACAAAGGCAATCAAAGTTCTAGGTAGATCTTGTTCCCGAGATCATTAGACTTTTTCCGTAATCCAGTGATCACCTTTAATGAGTTATTTTCTCACAGTAATTAATCGAAGATAAGTGTAAAGTGTTATAGAATTAAGATTGAGCGATGGACGGTCACAAGACACAAGAGAAGTTTGTATACAGTATGACAGCATTCTTCAGCATCGCTCAAGTAGACGCACTGTAGCTGACCAATCAGAAGACATTCTTTTTCCTTTAAGTTGGAAAAGCCTTCACTGTGACAGGCTATTGAAAGAGAGAGCCGATATTTAGACATTATGATGCAGGAAGCTTAGAATTACATGACCAATTAAGCTTGTTCATTGATTTCCATCACATCAACTGACGAGCATAGCAGATGATTATTTAATGATCTGCTATGTTTACAGTGAAGAACTTCCAAAGCATAGTGATAACATGTGACAACACTACTGTCTTGTTGATGCACTTGACCTAACGGAAAATTAAAAAAAATGGTTCAATATGCTTCCTCTTCCTCTATAGTATTTTGGGTCATACGATTGCGTAATGTAGTGGAAAATGTGGTAAAACATTTGTAAACCGCAATAGAAAAAATCAGTTTTATATAATCTTACGAAAATGCTGTTACATAAACGGGATTCGGTAGTGAATCAAGTCTGTATTGTTGGAAGTAGATTCCCATCTTCTGGAACTAGACTAAGACTGAATTGCTAGAAGAAGACTTTCTTGAGAAAGGCGAGAAACAGAACATCTGGTAAAGGACTATTTACTTTTGTGAACGAGATGATACTGTCAAACAGCGCATGAATGGGAGGAATGGAAATTTAATAATGCATTGTGAAGGAAGTCTGAGAACTGCTGACACATGAATCAATCATGAAAGATCATGAGCCAATGGAACAATGAGCTTAACTGCAACAAGAAAGATGTTTATTGCTGGATCGACAATCCTGAACTATTCTAATAAGACTAAAAATGATGTAATGAAAATATGAACTAAAATCATACCTAGAAATGTCGAGACGAGTTTATGATCTGTCTAGAAAGGAGTCAGTATTAGCACGTTGCCACCGGTGGACGATCCTTATTTTCTAGAAGCTCCTTTAACATAAGTGCTAACCAGCACAAGGTAGGAACCTAGTGTCAGTGACTTACCTTATCATAGTGGTTAAGTGTGTTTCGGAGACCAGAAAGGAGCAGGATTGCCTTCGTGGAAAGACGGAAGCTGAGTGAATGATCCCTGACTTTGTGGTTGGGTTATATCAACATGTTACTGTCCCCCCCTCCCCCCACCTCCTACAGTGTTTCTGTCACAGGGGAGGCTTATATATCTCACTTCATTTTTCAAATATGAAATACTTGTGGTAGCACAAGGGCACAAGGGATATTGTTTACATCAGAGTTTGAGTAATGATAAAAACTCTTCTAAATATGTAAACGTTATTCACTCATTCATTTTTATTCTCTCTCTCTCTCTCTCTCTCTCTCTCTCTCTCTCTCTCTCTCTCTCTCTATCTCTCCCTCTCTCTCTCTCCCCTCTCTCCTCTCTCTCTCTCTCCCTCTCCCTCTCTCTCTCTCCCTCTCTCTCCCCTCTCTCTCTCCCTCTCTCTCCCTCTCTCTCCCTCTCTCTCTCCCTCTCTCTCCCTCTCTCTCCCTCTCTCTCTCTCTCACTCAAAATATCCTGAGGAGCACATCAACCAAATAAAGCATATGAGCGCTTGTCAATCCTAAGAATAGGATTCTGAAACCTTAGTAAGGAGTCGTTCAAGACTGTACATCGTGTACGTCAGGAACATATTGGAGTATGAAGCACCAGTTTGGAACCCACACGTGCTCAAGCACGTCAAGAAATTAGAGAATGTGCAAGGGTTTGAAACAAGATTAGTCCCAGAGCTAAGGAGGTTAAGGGAAATCAACCTGATAACATTGGAGGACAGGAGGGATGGGGGGGGTACAAGATAACGACATATAAAATACTGCGAGGAATTGACAAGGATAAGGACAGGATGTCCTCGAGATTGGACACAGCAACAAGTTGAAGATCCAGATGAGTCAGAGGAATGCTTGGAAGCATTTCTTCAATCAGAGTTATCAGGAGGTGAAATAGGCTGGAAAGTGAAGTAGTGGATACAGGATCCATACATAGTTTTAAGATGAGGTACGATGAAGTTCATGGAGCAGGGAAAGAGAACCTAGTAGCGACCAGTGAAAGGGTGGGGCCAGGAGCTATGACTCGACTTCTGCAACCAAAATTAGGTGAGTAAACAAACACAAACTAATCTATAGACCAGTGCCACTGACGTGTAAAGTATGCAAAGTCAGGGAGAATATTATCAGGAGAGTGGTGGAGCACCTGGAATGGAACAAGGTTACAAACTACAGCCAGCATGGATTCATGGAGGGCAAATCCTGTGTCACAAACCTACTTGAGTTTTATTACAAGATAACTGAAGTAAGACATGAGAGGGAGGGGTGGGTCGATTGCATTTTCTTGGACTGCCAGAAGGCCTTTGACACAGTTCCTCACAAGAGATTAGTGCAGAAGCTAGAGGATCAGGCACGTATAACAGGAAGGGCACTACAATGGATCAGAGAATACCTGACAGGGAGGCAACAACGAGTCATGGTACATGATGAGGTACCACAGTGGGTGCCTGTGATGAGCGGGGTCCCACAGGGGTCAGTCCTAGGACCAGTGCCATTCTTGACGAAAGGGATTGATTCAGAAGTGTCCATATTTGCCGTTGTGAAGTTAATGAGAATTGAATCAGATGCGGACTAGACAGGTCTACAAAGAGACCTTGACAGGCCGGACGCGTGGTTCAGTAACTGGCTCATAGAATTTAACCCCGCCAAATGCAAAGTCATGAAGATCGGGGAAGGGCAAAGAAGACCGCCGACAGAGTGTAGGCTAGGCGGCCGAAGACTGCAAACCTCACTCAAGGAGAAAGTTCAAGGGGTGAGTATAACACCGAGCCCACATTAACCAAATAACTGTTTCGGCATTTGGGCGCCTGGCAAACCTGAGAATAGCGTTCCAATACCTCAGTAAGGAATCGTTCAAGACTCTATACACTGTGTACGTCAGGCACATACAGGGATACGCAGGTTTGCAAAAAGGCTGGTTCCAGAGCTAAGAGGAATGCCCTACGAAGAATGGTTAAGGGAAATTGGTCTGACGACACTGGAGGACAGGGGGATCAGGGGTGACAGGATGACGACATGCAAAATACTGCGAGGAATAGATAAGGTGGACAGAGGATGTTCTAGAGAGGGGACACAGAAACAAGGAGTCACAATTGGTAGTCGAAGACTCAGATGAACCAAAGGGATGTCAGGAAGTATTTATTCAGCCACAGAGTTGCTAGGTGGTGGAATAGTCTGGCAAGTGGAGGCAGGAACCACACATAGTTTTAAAGCGAGGTATGAAAAAGCTCATTGAACAGGGAGAGGGAGGACCCAGTAGTGGTCATTGAAGAGGCGGAGCCAGGAGCCGAGTCTCGACACCTGCAACCACAATTAGGCGAGTACAATTAGGTGAGTACACACACACACACACACACACACACACACACACACACACACACACACAGTGGGCACCTGTGACGAGCGGGGTCCCACAGGGGTCGGTCCTAGGACCAGTGCTATTTTTGGTATATGTGAACGACATGACGGAAGGGTTAGACTCAGAAGTGTCCCTGTTTGCAGATGATGTGAAGTTAATGAGGAGAATTAAATCTGATGAGGACCAGGCAGGACTTCAAAGAGACCTGGACAGACTGGACACCTGGTCCAGCAAATGGCTTCTCGAATTTAATCCTGCCAAATGCAAAGTCATGAAGATAGGGGAAGGGCACAGAAGACCACAGACAGAGTATAGGCTAGGTGGCCAAAGACTGCAAACCTCACTCAAGGAGAAAGATCTTGGGGTGAGTATAACACCGAGCATGTCTCCGGAAGCACACATCAATCAGATAACTGCTGCAGCATACGGGCGCCTGGCAAACCTGAGAACAGCATTCCGATACCTTAGTAAGGAATCATTCAAGACACTGTATACCGTGTATGTCAGGGCCATACTGGAGTATGCAGCACCTGTTAGGAAGCCGCACTTGATAAAGCACGTCAAGAAACTAGAGAAAGTACAAAGGTTTGCGACAAGGTTAGTTCCAGAGCTAAGGGGAATGTCCTATGAAGAAAGATTAAGGGAAATCGGCCTGACGACACTGGAAGACAGGAGGGTCAGGGGAGACATGATAACGACATATAAAATACTGCGTGGAATAGACAAGGTGGACAAAGACAGGATGTTCCAGGGAGGGGACACAGAAACAAGAGGCCACAATTGGAAGTTGAAGACACAAATGAGTCAGAGAGATAGTAGGAAGTATTTCTTCAGTCAGAGTTGTAAGGCAGTGGAATAGCCTAGAAAATGACGTAGTGGAGGCAGGAACCATACACAATTTTAAGACGAGGTTTGATAAAGCTCATGGAGCGGGGAGAGAGAGGGCCTAGTAGCAACCGGTGAAGAGGCGGGGCCAGGAGCTAGGACTCGACCCCTGCAACCACAAATAGGTGAGTACAAATAGGTGAGTACACACACACAGCTCAACATAAGATTTAAGGAAGTATTTACAGTGGAGACAGAAAGAACTCTGGAAAGCCAAAACAGGGGGGGGGGTACACCAACAAGGGAAATACCGACAAGTGTTGAATGAAATACAACCGAGGAGGAGGTGAAGAAGCTGCTAAGTGATCTTGATACCTCAAAGGCGGCAGGACCGGACATATCTCTCTGAGTCTTTAGAGAGGGAGCAGAGAGGCTGTGTGCACCACCAACAAAAATTTTCAACACATTCATTGAAACTGGGCAACTAGCTGAGGTATGGAAGATGGCAAATGTTGTCCCTATTTTTAAGAAAGGAGACAGACACAAGACACTAAACTATAGACCAGTGTCACTGACGTGTATAGTACGTAAAGTCATGGAAAATATTATCAGGAGGAGAGTGGTGGAGCACCTAGAATGGAACAAGTATATAAACGACAACCAACACGGATTCATGGAAGGCAAATCTAGTGTCACAAATCTACTGGAGTTTTCTGACAGGGTAACGGAAGTAGGGCACGAGAGTGAAGGGTCAGCCCTAGGATCAGCGGTATTTTTGGTATATGTGAATGACATGACGGAAGGGATAGACTCAGAAGTGTCCTTGTTCGCAGATGATGTGAAGTTAATGAGGAGAATTAAATCGGATGAGGATCAGGCAGGACTACAAAGAGACCCGGGCAGGTTGTAAGCTAGGTCCAGCAAATGGCTCCTCGAATTTAACCCCGCTAAATGCAAATTCATGAAGATCGGAGAAGGGCAAAGAAGACCACAGAGTATACTTACCCCAAGATCCTCTTCCTTGAGTGAGGTTTGCCGTCTTTGGTTACCTAGCCTATACTCTGCGGTCTTCTTTACCCTTCACCGATCTTCATGACTTTGAATCTGACAGGATTAAATTCAAGGAGCCAGTTGCTGGACCTGGTGTCCAACCTCTCCAGGTCTCTTTGTAGTCCTGCCTGATTCTCATCCGATTTAATTCTCCTCATTAACTTCACATCATCTGCAAACAAGGACACTTCTGAGTCTATCCCTTCCGTCATGTCATTCACATATACCAAAAATAGCACTGGTCCTAGGACTGACCCCTCTCTCTCGGGTCTTCCGTTATCTTGTCATAAAACTACAGTACATTAGTGACTCAGGATTTGTCTTCCATGAATCCAAGCTGGTTGTCGTTTATAAGCTTGTTCCGTTTGAGGTGTTCCACCACTCTCCTGATAAACTTCTCCATGATTTGTCATAATATACACTTCAGTGACATTGGTATATAGTTTACTGCCTTGTGCCTATCTCCTTTCTTAAAAATGGGAACTACATTTCCATACCTCAGATAGTTTCCCATTTTCAATGAATGTGTTGAAAATTGTTGTTAGTGGCACACACAGCATCTCTGCTCTCTCTCTAAGGGCCCACGAAGAGATGTCCGGTACCACTACCTTTGAGGTATCAAGAATCACTTAGCAGCTTCTTCACCTCATCCTCAGTTGTATTTCATCCAACACTTGTTGGTATATCCCTTTTAGGTGTACCTCCCTGTTCTGACTTCCAGTAGTCCTTTCTGTCTCATGTTGAAGTGTGTGTGTACTCACCTATTTGTGGTTGCAGGGGTCGAGTCATAGCTCCTGGCCCCGCCTCTTCACTAACTGCTACTGGGTCCTCTCTCTGCTCCCCGAGCTTTATCAAACTTTGTCTTAAATCTATGTATGGTTCCTGCCTCCACTACGTCACTTTCTAGGCTATTCCGCGGCCTGACAACTCTATGACCGAAGAAATACTTCGTAACATCCCTTTCACTCGCCTGAATCTTCAACTTCCAAATGTAACCCCTTGTTTCTGTGGCCCATCTCTTGAACAATCTGTCTTTATCCACCTTGTCTATTCCGCGTGGTATTTTATAAGTCGTTATCATGTCTCCACTGACCCTCCCGTCCTCCAGTGTTGTTAGGCCAATTTCCCTTAACCTTTCTTCGTAGGACAATCCCCTTAGCTTCGGGACTAGTCTTGTTGCAAACCTTTGCACTTTCTCTAATTTCTTGACGTGCTTGACAAGGTGTGGATTCCAAACTGGTGCTGCATACTCCAGTATGGGCCTGACGTAAATGGTGTACAGATTCTTGAACGATTCCTTACTGAGGTATCGGAACGCTATCCGTAGGCTTGCCAGACGCCCATATGCTGGAGCAGTTATCTGATTGATGTGCGCCTCACGAGATGTGCTCGGTATTATACTCACTCCAAGATCTTTTCCTTGAGTGAGGTTTGCAGTCTTTGGCCACCTAGACTATACTGTGTCTGCGGTCTTCTTTGCCCTTCCTCGATCTTCATGACTTTGCATTTAGCAGGGTTAAATTGAAGGAGCCAGTTGCTGGACCAGGCTTGCAGCCTATCCAGGCCTCTTTGAAGTCCTACCTGATCCTCGACGGATTTAATTATCCTCATTAACTTCACATCATCTGCAAACAATGACACTTAAGAACATAAAAACATAAGAACGAAGGAACACTGCAGAAGGCCTACTGGCCCATGCGAGGCAGGTCCAAGTCTCCTACCGGCTTAAGCCAATGCACCCAACCTAGTCAAGTCAGGTCACATTGACTTAAGGGAGGAACACGGCAACCGACCTGGTAGCACAAGCTATCAGGTCCAACTCACACCCACCCTCATCCACTCATGTATTTATCCAACCTACTTTTAAAGCTACACAACGTTCTGGCCTCTATAACTGTACTTGGGAGTTTGTTCCACTCATCCAAAACTCTATTACCAAACCAGTACTTTCCTATATCCTTCCTGAATCTGAATTTTTCCAACTTAAAACCATTCCTGCGAGTCCTGTCTAGGCTAAATATTTTCAGCACACTAATTACATCCCCTTTATTTATTCCTGTCTTCCATTTATACACCTCAATCATATTCCCCCTAATTCGACGTCTTTCTAGAGAATGCAGATTCAGGGCCCTTAGTCTATCCTCATAGGGAAGGTTTCTGATACATGCGATCAACTTTGTCATCCTCCTTTGTTTATTTTCCAGAGCATTTATATCCATTCTGTAATACGGTGACCAAAACTGTGCAGCATAATCTAAATGAGGCCTAACCAAGGATGTATAGAGTTGAAGAACAACCTGAGGACTCCTATTATTTATGCTTCTTGATATGAAGCCAAGGATTCTATTAGCTTTATTGCGAACACTTGTGCACTGTTGTCTTGGTTTCAGATTACTGCTAACCAGAACTCCTAAATCTTTTTCGCAGTCCGTAATATTAAGATCTACATTATTTAGTTTATATGTGGCATGGTTATTGTCCTGTCCAACATTTAGTACTTTGCATTTGTCTATATTAAACTGCATCTGCCACTTCTCCGACCACTGCATCAGTCTATTCAAATCTTCCTGGAGTGCTCTAATGTTCTCGTCAGAATGAATTCGACGGCCTATTTTGGTGTCATCGGCAAACTTGCTGATGTCGCTCTTTATGCCCTCATCTATGTCGTTTATGTAGATTGTGAACAGCAAGGGGCCCAACACTGTGGAACACCGCTCGTGACGCTTCCCCACTCTGATTTCTCCCCATTTATGCAAACTCTCTGCTGCCTATTTGTCAACCATGCCTCTATCCAGGAAAATATTTCTCTTCCTATTCCATGTGCCTTAATTTTCCTCAATAGTCTCTGATGTGGGACCCTGTCAAAAGCCTTACTGAAGTCCATACACACTATCATATTCATTACCATGATCTACCTCCTCAAATACCTTAGTGAAAAAGGTTAATGAATTCGTAAGGCAGGAACGCCCCTTTGTAAAACCATGCTGAGATTCGTTGATTAATTTATGCTTTTCAAGGTGGCTACGAACTGCCTCGGCAATTATTGATTCCATAAATTTTCACACTATGGAGGTTAGGCTTACTGGTCTATAGTTCGAAGCTAAGGACCTGTCACCTGTTTTGAAAATAGGTATCACATTTGCCATTTTCCACTTATCTGCCACTATGACAGTTTGTAGTGATATGTTGAAAAGATTAGCCAAAGGTTTGCTAAGCTCCTCTTTACATTCCTTTAGAACCCTTGCATACAGTTCATCAGGGCCTGGGGATTTGTTAGGTTTTAATTTATCTATTTGCCTAAGGACCATGTCACTTGTGACCCTAATAGTGCACAGTTTATTATCGTCCTGTTCTACATAATTTATCATTTCTGGAATATCGCTGGTATCCTCCTGTGTAAAAACTGAGAGGAAGTATGTGTTAAAAATTCTACACATTTCCTTATCACTGCCAGTGAGCTGACCCGAGGAACTTTTGAGTGGGCCTATCTTGTCCCTGATCTTACTTCTGTATACCTGAAAGAATCCTTTTGGGTTAGTCTTCGATTCTCTTGCAACTTTATCCTCATAATCTCTTTTTGCTTTTCTAATTCCCTTTTTTATATCTCTCTTTAACTGAATATATCGATTTCTTAATTGCCCCTCTCCTCTTTTGATTTGCCTATATATGCCTCTCTTTTGACCAATCAGATATCTTAATCTATTGTTCATCCATTTAGGATCATTTTTGTTTGATCTGATTTCCCTATTTGGAACATAATTTGACTGAGCAGCTAGAACTATGCCCTGGAAAGCGTCATATCGGCAACCATCACCACCTACCTGACCCTTAGTCAGGTCATTCCAATTCAGCCCACCTAAGTAATTTTTCAGTCCTATGAAATAAGTCAAGCGAAAGTCAGGGACGGAGACTTGATTGCCATTATTAGGGGAATTCCATGATATATTAAAACTGAGTGATTTGTGATCACTTTCCCCAAGCTCATCATTAACATCAAGATTATTAATTAGTGTTTCCCTACTGGCAAGAACCAAGTCAAGGAGGTTATTTCCCCTAGTTGGCTCTGTCACAAACTGTTTTAAAAAACAATCCTGGATCGTATCAAGAAAGTCACCTGACTCTAAATTTCCTGTCAAATTGCTCCAGTCAATCTCCCATTAGCACAACATTTTCGTATGTAGATACCTTATGAATTTCGTCCCATAGAAGTTTACTGCACTCCCTATCAAGATTAGGGGCCCTGTAAATCACACATAAAATTAGTTTTTCTCGGCCCTCGAGAAGCTCTAACCAAACAGATTCAGTGGCTGATGCTTCTAATTTTATATCTTGTCTAACACAACAATTTAAATTGTCTCTGACGTACATCGCTACTCCACCACCCTTCCTGTTGACCCTGTCAGTGTGGAATAATTTATAGCCTTGTATGTGACATTCAGAGGGCATCTCTCTATCTTTCAGATTGAGCCAGGTCTCTGTTATAGCAATAATATCTATGTTTCCTGCACTTGCAATTAATCTTAGCTCATCTATCTTATTTCTTACACTCCTGCTATTAGTTTAGTAAACCTTAAGGGAGCTAGTCCCTTGCTGCCCTGTGCTGTCCCCCTTTGTTTGCTGACCTGATCTATTGTCTTTATTTATAACTTCATGCTGAATGCTTTTTATACATTTACTGTTTCCAACCCTAGTGTTGCAACCTGCTTGTTTCCCACACACACCCATACCTATATCTTCTATGAGTTTAAAATCATAGGCATTTCACCAATGGCCTACTCAATTGAGTTTGCAAGTGCTACCACCCCAGCCCCAGAGAGATATACCCCATCCCTTGCAAACATATCATGTTTGCCATAA
Organism: Cherax quadricarinatus; assembly: GCF_026875155.1. Taxonomy (NCBI): domain Eukaryota; kingdom Metazoa; phylum Arthropoda; class Malacostraca; order Decapoda; family Parastacidae; genus Cherax; species Cherax quadricarinatus. The sequence continues at coordinate 22,022,028 of NC_069487.1, read as the reverse complement.
AACGTGTTCCAGTTGTCAATGAATGAGATAGCAAGTTCCTTGCAGTATCTGTCTAGCCAGCAATTTACACCAATTGCCCTAGAAAACCATTCATTTCCTACTCCCCTTCTAGGCAAGATGCTACATATGATTGGGACCCCTCCCTTAGACATAATGAAATCTATAGCTGACCTGTACTTATCTAGCAGCTCTTCTCTCCTACCCTACCCAATATCATTTCCACCAGCACTGAGACAGATAATGGGCTTGTTCCCATTACCTAACATGATAGTATCCAGCCTGTTAACTATGTCCCCAACACCAGCTCCAGGGAAGCACACACTATCTCTCATCTTCTTATTCCTATTACAAAAAGCACGGTCAATATTTCTTACCTGAGAGTCACCAACCACAAGAATGCGCTTACCTCTGTTAGAAGGGGCAGTAGTACCCTTACCTTCACTGGCCACTGAAGTACATTCATCCTGAAGAACAGAGAAGCGATTTCCTACCTTCAGATCTTCACTCTTAACTTAACTTATTCTGATTCTCCTCCCATTACTGGTTACCACTCGCCACTTGTAGCAGGTGCTGGACTGCACCTCACTGCTAGAAGCCTCATTCACCACAACTCCCGCCACCTCACATTCTCTCCCAGACCCATTGAGGTGGACCTTCAGCCTCCTAATCTCCTCCTGGAGAAGCAAGACCTCCTCCTTCAACTCTCCAACGTCAATTTTTAAAACACTGCAGAAGCAAGCCAAGCTTTGTAACCGTCCACGCTAATCCCCAAAGCAGCTCAGGGTCTGTGACCTCACGTGACCTTCCGTTATGTCATTCACATATATCAAAAAAAGCACAGGTTCTAGGACTGGCCCCTGTTGAACCTTGCTTGTCACAGGCGCCCACTCTGACACCTCGTCACGTACCATGACTCGTTGTTAACATAAGAACATAAGAACGAAGGAACACTGCAGAAGGCCTACTGGTCCATGCGAGGCAGGTCCAAGTCTCCTACCGGCTTAAGCCAATGCACCCAACCTAGTCAGGTCAGGTCACATTGACTTAAGGGAGGAACACGGCAATTAAGGGAGGAACGTGTGCCTGATCGTCTAGCTTTTACATTAACCTCTTGTGAGGAACTATGACGAAGGCCTTCCTGCAGTCCAAGAAAATGCAGTCTATTCACCCCTCTCTGGTCTTACTTCTGTCACCTTGTCATAAAACTCCAGTAGGCTTGTGACACAGGATTTTACTTCCACGATAAAGTGATGGTTGTCTATCATACACGTGTTCTTTCCAGGTGCTCAACCACTCTCCTCCTGATGATCTTCTCCATGACTTTGCATACTATACACGTTAGTGACACTGGTCTGTAGTTCAATGCCTCGTGTGTGTGTGTGTGTGTGTGTGTGTGTGTGTGTGTGTGTGTGTGGTTGTGTGTGTGTTGTGTGGTTGAGGAGTGAGAGAGAGGAGAGAATAGAAAGAAGATAAATTTTTTTTAAAATCCCCAAAATTCTGAAGCAAATATCCCTCGTCCCTTGTGCTCCCACAATTTTTGACATTTGAAAAAACCAAGAATATAAGCCCCCCCTGACAGAAGCACGTGGGGAGGAGGGGGACGGTAACGGGTTGATATAACCCAACCCACAGAAAGTCAGGGATCTTCACCCGCTTCCTTCTTTCCAAAAGGCAATCCGCTCCTTTTTCTGGTCTCCTGAACACACCAACCATATGAAAAGGGTAAGTCACTGACACTGGGTTCCTACCTTGTGTGGTTAGTACTTGTTTCGGGAGTTCTAGAAAATAAGGATCGCCCCGGGTGACAAGGAAATTTTACTCCTTTCTCGACAATCATAAACTCGTCCGACTTTTCTAGGATATTTTGTTCATATTTTCTTACTTCATTTTTGTCTTATTAGAATATTTCAGGATTGTCGTCCAGCAATAAACATCTTTCTTGTGCAGTTAAGCTCTTGTTCCTTTGGGCTCATGATCTTCATGATTTTTCGGGGTTCAGCAGTTCCAGTTTTCCTTCACAATGCATTATTAAATTTCCATTCCCCCCATTATCGCTTTTTTGGCACTCCTCTCGTTCACAAAACAAAAGTCCTTTACCCCAAAGTTTTTGTTTCTCGCCTTTCTCAAAAAAATCTTCTTCCAGCAGTTCAGGTCTTATTTTTAGTTCCAAAGTTGGAATCTCCTTCCAACAATACAGGGGACTTGATTCCCGCTGAAAACTCATTTATGTAAAAGAATTTTCGTAAGATTTATAAATTTTTTCTGTGGGGTTTACATATATTTACCACATTTTCCACTCCCTTAAAACAAACATATACTCCGATGCAGAGAGGAAGGGGGGCATAAAAGAGCCTAGTTTTTTTTTTAATTTTTTTTTTTTATAATAATGATTTAGAAATTTTGGGTAAAAGCAATAGGGGAACTCCCCCCCATTATTTTCTTGCAGATTTTTAAAAGGGGACATTCTGGGGCTTCACGTTTAAGGTTCCGTTAAGGGAAAGAAATTTATTATAACTTCTTAGCAAGAACAAAGAACTAAACATTTTTCTCTGAAAATTTTAAATGGGCTGAAATTGTGAGTTGGACCAACCTAAGAGCAAAATGGTCGAATTTTTTTATCTTATGCGCTAGCTAATTTCTTTCATATTTTTAACTATGATTATCTTGGGGTTTTGGGTATGGCTTCGGATGTACGAAAATAAATATTTTAGTGAATCATGTTGGTTGGAATTTTAAACGAGTGTCTTAGCTGGGGGGGCTGATACAGCCAAGTCAGAAAGTTTTCATTATAAACCGTTTTTTGGTGGATGTTTTTAATTGCTCGATCAGGAACCTTTGAACAAGGTTCGAATACAAAAACTATTGTTCTTATCCCATATCACTCATTTAAAAATTACCTTGGATTTTGGATTCAATAATATGGAAGTGATGTGCTATGGGAAAGGTTGGATGGGGAAAATAGGGTCACGGTTTGGGGGCTGTTGATACAACCTTTTTCAGAAGTTTTTTT